>VMKM01001652.1:12500-122661 GCA_008360985.2 Macquaria ambigua | reverse complement strand
CCACCCGCCTGTCCGCCCGACCTCCGTTTCCAGCTCTCCATGAAACGCCGCTGCTGCTCTCTCCCTCTTTTCGGCTCTCTCGCCTTCTCATCTCCCAGCCCACCACCTTTAACGCAGCTCTCACTCTCTCACAGAAAAGTGCAAAGTCTCACACTCGTCCTTCTGTGTTTTTCGCCCTTAACATCTCTTCTCTTCTGTAACGTCTCCATATGCGAGTCTCCCTAGTCGCCTATTTCCTCTCATCCTCCTTCTCTCTCTCTCATCTTTTTCAGTCATTTTCCCACCACTCTCTCTCTCTCTTTGTCCTCTTTTGCCCTGCTCTCTCTCTTGACCCATTCCCAGAGCTTTCCCATCATATTTTCTCTCCCTTTTTTTCTCTCTTCCCTGCTCTTGCTGTTCATCCCTGTCTCTCTTCCAAATTCCAAACCTCTGTACTTTTTGGTACCAACCAAAATGCGTCTGTAGCACCGAGTATCAAAACATGTCAAGTAATGGAAACTGGTGTCATCCTTCCAGGGCTTCGTTGTCCAGGTCCTGGAAGTGCTTGGCAGCACCTGGAAGTTGCAGGTCTTTCCTGGCTCATATTCTTTATTGCACTTTATGCACTTAATTTTGTCATTCTGTTGTTTTTTCTGTCTATTGCATGTCTGTCCATCCTGGAAGAGGGATCCATGATCTCCTACTCCTCCTGAGGTTTCTCCCTCTCTTTCTTTTTCCCCAGTCAAGGGTCTTGTCTTTATGTAAACCGAGGATGTAAAGATAGAGGGAGTCCTATAATTTTCCGACTGTGAAACCAAAAAGATTTGTGATTTTGGGCTGTTTAAATAAAACTAACTTGACTTACTGAAAATTGGCATCAAATGCCTGCTCACATTCATAGTGTTGTTTTCTTCTTCTTTGATTAGATAGTTCCTGATTTAAATCAAAAGTTTGCCAATTTTTGTAAATAAAATACAGTCTTGTATGAAGGCTTGTGTTTATACAACATTTAACATTTGAGAAATGTGGCTTCTCTTCTGTAGTAAAACACATTTATAATCCTCAAAGTAAGGTGTAAAAAAAGTATTGTTTTGGTATTGGTACAGAAACTCAGGTTGTCCTTTGTCATGTTGGAGGACCTGGTAGGCTTGAAGCGTTGCCTTTTTTCAGTCCAATAAAGTTTTGGCAGTTTTAATCCACCATGCGGATACTCTCCATTCTTCCCTACATATACGAGTTTAACTGAAAGTGTCTGCATCTTTGTGGGTTTGTGTATGTGTGTGTTTTTCTAGATAATGACTGTGTACTTTATATGGACCCAGAAGGACTGAGGTAGCAGGCAGAGTCTCAAAGCACAATGTAATGTCACGTCCCATTGTAGCGTGTCGCACACACAGCTCCACAGCTCCTGAGCTGCTCAGATGTTGTATTATAGATCGGCAGTTGTTGTTTCTTGTGTCACTAACCCACCGAGCTGTGAGTCGGGAGGACACCGTCTCCTTTACTGCTCACTTATCACAGACTCGCTACTGTGAAATGTCCAAATTAATTTTATAGGTCATCTGTAGGTAAACCAAAAAAGAAAAAAAAGACAGACCAAAGAAAAGTATCTGGCAAGTCACACTTCCTGTTTTTAGTGCTTTTTCGTGTACAGAATCAATCGTGCATCAATTGAAGAGACAAAAGCAGATTAAACGTTAATGTACAACTAAAATATACTGTAAAAAAATCAAAGCAATCTGCCTTTACTGTAAGATTATTTCCATCTTTTTATAACAAACAAATCAGGCTGTCAGTTTTTGGTTTGTGTAACCCAAACAGCCATTACTCCTGCAGCTCTGACTGGAATTATTTATCCATGAGGTTAATGGACCTCTGCTCTCGCCGGCTCTCTGGAGGCCTCGGGATGACTTGCTTGGTTACAGAGGAAGCCAACCGTGTGGGACGTCCCTCCTCAGCTGCAGCCAAAACAGACTTGCCGCTAATCGGTGTACGTTTTCCTGCACTAATGGAGGCTGAACTAAGGGGTGGGGAGGGAGTCATTTTGGACATTAACTGGATTAATTAATGAAGACTTTTCAGAAATGCTATGTGTCTGTTTTTTGTTTGTTTTTTGGGTTGGGTGTTCATCATTCAGTATCTCTACAATGTGAGTGAGTCTGGAAATGAGTCACTAATTCATCAATCAAGGACTCCAAGTATCTTTTTAATGGAGTCTTGGCCCTTTGTCATTGTAGGGCTATTAATCAAGATTTCAGTTCTGAACAGAATATGAGGCTCAGTGACGTCACCACAGAAGACATCTTTGTGAATTCCTTGACCTTGTATTGCTGCAAAAATGATGTACTAATGAGAACTCACTTCCCATTAACCCTTCATCTCACTTGCACATGTTTTGAGGCGATGACAAAAGATCTTGCAGCTCTGTACCTAGCCTTAAAATCAAACTGTGTTACGCAGCTAAGTGCAGAAATAAAAAGATTAGATAATCAGATGATCTTTAGGGGTCCGTTTTCTAAAATACTGATGTAATTGCAATATTGAATGCCATCCGTGTGTGTGACCTCTAAACTGTCTTTATAAATTACATTATGGTCTTACTGTTATTTCTGCCTAAAAACAGTCAAATATGAAGACATTTAGCTAATAAATATCAGAATCTACCTTAACGTGTAACATGTGTCTAATTGTAGAATGTAAACTCCTTATGATATCACGCAACACCCCACATTTCCCAAAATATAACCGAGGGCATGACCTCGGTGTCCTCAATGGTAGCTATGGCTGACATTTTGTTGAGTGACTGAGTTCTGTGATAAAGTGCTGTTTAAATAAACCTAACTTCATTCAAACGACTCCCAGTGAGAGTGATCAGCTGACCTAAGACGACCGATCATGTATGTATAAGGAAAGGCCTTCCAGTGACCTCGTCTAGTCCAGATTAGGACCTCAGGATACAACAGGTGTTAGGAGGAGGCCCTCGGAGTTCGGATGGTAAAGCAGGATTAGCTGAGGAGGAGCAACAAGAGGCATCACCTCCAACCTGTGTGTGTGCTGGGGGCGTAGCGAGGGGGGGTTAAGGGATAAATGGGTATACAAGTCTGGAGACCATTGGAAACATCCTTTGTTGTTCTGGGGTCGCATAGTTTTTGTTGGAAGTGTTGAGGCTATCATGAAGGCTAAGAGAATCAGTTACTTAAGGGGCGAATCCTGTCAAGTGGTGTTCTGCGATTCGTGAGGCTCCCCCCTGGCCGTGTCCCAGGAGGATCTGGGCGGTTCCCAAAGTCCTTAAGCCCCTGCAGCGAGGCTCGCTGGTGAGATCTGCCTTCCTTGAGCTGCTTGAAGGAAAAAAGGGCATCCCCCTTCTCCGCCGGTCTTGCTTTCTCTCCTCGGCCTATTCATCGCCGCTCTTTTAGCATTTCGCTCGCTCGTGTTCCCTCTGTCCCTCGCTCTTTCCTTCCCTTGCCCTGATTGGGATCTGCAGTCAAGCGGATTAACACATTCTGGCAGGAGAGGCAGGCTGCCCACACACACACACACTCTTTCAAGCAGCACGTGCACCTCAGAGAGAGGCTGTGTGTGCATATGTATTGCCTCTCAGCCTTGCATTGGAGTGAAGGAATGTCTAACCGTGTGACACACACACACACACACACACACCTCAATGAGAACTTAAGTGCTTCTAAGCATACAGGGACATTGCTGCGTGCATGTACAGTGCATGCAGGGTGACCATACACCAACCAAAAAACACGAGTGTGTATGTGCATGTACGCATGAGTGTGCGTGTGCCTGCGTGACTATATCCACACTTCATAATTTATACTCAGAAGCACTTGCTTGGAGAGACTCAGAGGCAGAGCGGCAAATGGGCACATTCTGTGGCTATCCAATTATCCTCTCTGTGTCTCTCTGTCTCTCTCTCTCTCTCACTCGGTACGTCTCAGCTCTGTCCTCGACCAGCGATGTTACACCATGTGCCAGTGCAGATAATCTTGCGACATTGATAATTTCTGTATAATTCATCCATACTGTCACATTGGCTGATCTTCTCCGAATCCCCCTGAAAGTCCCAACATCGTATGTCAAGTGTTTCTGTTACATGTTTCCAGCCATGGCCTTCGCATGTACAACATGTGACCCAAACAGAAGATGGAGAGGCTGACAGAGAAACCCTACAAATAAATAATGCTGCTGCTACATTAAAAACCACACAGCACTACAAAACAAATATGGTGATAAATAAGGTGTTAAGAGATAAATCAAATAATGACCTGGTCTCAGATAACAGCTTGTCTGTTTAAACATATACATCTTTCTCAATGTTCAGCATTCACTAATGAAACCCAACACTTCATGCCAATGTTTCAGAGTATAAGCCTTCCAGAGAAGTGAACGTATTATTTCCCCCTAAACCTCTAAAAGGCTTTTAATTTGGAAGAGGAGCAGACCAGAAAATATCCAATAAAATCTCAATAAAAGCCAGTCTCAAATAAAGGCCTGACTCTGTTTTTAATTGAGGTGAATAAAGGTACTACATGCTCAACTTAAGTATTCTATTAAGGCATAAGTCTAGTTTTATGTTCTCATCCGCCGCTGAAAATAGTCCCCAACAAATGCACTATTTCCTCCTGTTTGATAAAAACTACAGCGGACAGTTATTTTAAAAAATTACTGAGCCTTTTTTAAAGCTATAGATTTGTGAGACATTTTTAAAGATTTACATCTTCAGTAGGAACCAATAAGCAGAAAGTACAGACAAACAGAGTAATGTACTGTGTTGAGGTACTTGAATGTTTCCTTTTTGCAGGATTTTCTTAATTTTTTTCCACTACATTTTGGAGCTAAATATTACACATTTTACTCCACTACATTTATGTGTTGACTGTATTTACTAGTTACCTCACAGATTAAGGTTTTACACACATAACATATCATAGTCCTGTTAAATTAAATGTGTTGCTGTAGTTTGAAATATTGTTTTGTTAGCATTTTGGTATAGCTATTTGCAGTGTGGTAAAGCGATTTTTCTTTCTCAAATGACGTTTTTGAGGACTTTCTCTAGTCTTAATGATTCAAAGTGCCACTGCAAATGCAAAATAGTAAGGATTAATGGAAAATGGTTGGCGCAGACGACGCCAACACCCGCTTAACAAGGAGGTGTGTTCTGCAGCACATCTGGCAAAGGGGACAGCTGAGGACAAACGCTGAGAAAGTTGCTAAATGCCTCCTGGACTACAGAGAGGACGGGTGAAGGGGGGGAGGGGGGCAGTATATAGCCCGGTATAGGAGGGAAGCTCCCATGAACGACACACACACACACACACACACACACACACACACACACACACAGAGGCTGACACACAACCGAGAGGCTCACCAGGCCTGAATATTGTATGAGGCGTCCTCATGGGCCACTGCAGAGTGTGCAAACAGAGAGAGAGAGGTGGACTTATGCACACACACACATGCACACACACACACATAAATGAACACACATAAAGAAAGAGAAAGAGACAGAGTGACACACTTGAAAACACAAACACATGTACGCACACAAACAGGGCCAGTGGAGCTTGAGCTGATGTGGCCTGAAGCAGTCCAACGCCCTGCCATGGCACGCACACACACACACACACACACACACACACTTGCATACACTTAAGCGCCATCTGCAGCTGGAGATACAGCCTACAGAAAGGCTTTACTGCTGACACACTGAGACAGACAGAAGAGAGAAGGATAAGAAAAGAAGGGAGAAATGGTCGTGACCAAATAAATCAGGAGATTAGGGAGGAAGGAAAGAGAGAGGAAGGAGGGTGGAAGGAAGAGAGGAAGTGACAGACAGAAGTGGAGGTGAAAAATATGGCATCAAACTCTGCCACCTCAGTCTTACCTTCTGCCCACTCAAATCCAAAACTGCTTCACCAACACTTTCACTGAGATTTCAGCCCTTATTGGATTAAGTCTCATTGGATGTATTCTGCTTCGGCCCCACACACATCAAGCCACCCGTGACCAAACAGTCAAAACCAGGAACTAAAAGTCTGGTTCTTCAGCCAATTAGTCCAATAAGTGATTGAAAAAACAGCACACTTGACAAAACAACAGTCATCCAGCTTTGTCAAAAACATCATCATTAAAACTCCTAGAAACCAGTGCTTGCTTCGTGCGAATGAAAGCTGTACAAGTTGTAGCAACCTTGCAGTACTGTATATATTTGACATGATAGTTCCTGTGTCATTGGAAAGTACCATCCCCAGAGCAGGCACGTTTTTGGGGGGTCAGGAACTAAATTTAGACTCTAATTTCTCTGGTCAAAATGTATACAGAGTCAAAAACTGGAACTTCCAGGTTCTGTTCTCAACAGTGTGTCGAGTTGTTCACTCCATATGTCTAGATAAGGATGGTAAGTTTTTTCTATTTGTCTAATACCGTTGTTTATTCTGTTTTAGCGGCCTTTTAACGAACACCAAATTTCCTCATACTGCAGGTTAAAGAAATGCTGAACGAGAGAACGGACGTGAGATCTCTATAGCTAAGGTTCTTCAGTTCCTAAAAAAGGTTCCTGGGTTCCTGGAAAAGTTGCAGTGGAAGGGGGCAATTAGCTGTATTTGAAACACCTCCAGCACACTAGCTAGCGATTGATTTTGATGTTTGTGGATAGCTTCAGACAACTTGGAAAAGAATGATGCCTTAAAGCAGCAGTGAGAGGTCGGAGGAGCCTCCCAGGGGTTCATGAGATGAATCAAACCATCTTTGAAGCCTCTGGGCTTCTTCCAATAACGTATTTGATCAAACATCCTGAAAAGGGGGGAAATAAAACTCATCATTTGGTGTCAAAGCTCAGCACTCCTGGGACACAGGTAGGTATTGCTTTGCTCATACAGTGAAGGCTGTAAATCCAAAACTAGCGGAGAGCAAATGGTTGAAATTTATTTCAAATTTCATTCTGTTGGAATATTCTCACTTGTTTAGCATGATGATCATGCAGGAGTTTAGGAGCAGCTGATAAAAATAGTCCTGGGAATTTACTCCCACTACAATCATTATTCTTTCCTCTCTTAGATTATACCCAACACGCAATATTACTTAATGCAATTTGACCCTGGATACAGATGTGTTTATTCCAAAATAATGTGACCAATTTAACAAATTTCCCAATCTGAAAATCTGAAATTCTCCGGCAATTCAAAAATACATACGACTCTCATGTGGAGACAGATCGGGACTTTGTGGCCTGAATCTATTCACAATCTGGCCTTCTCGTTTTCTGCTTTGCTGTGTGTGTTTTTGTTGGAATATGACTTTAACCTGAGCTCTCAACATGACGATAAACATGTGGCGGTGACTTCATGTTGACAGTGTTTGTGGTTGACCGATCACGAACTCCCGTAGCAATACGTGTAAAACAAGTGAGAAAAAAATATTCAAAGCCAAGCGAGATCCAGCTTTAAGTCCACGCTCCATATGAAGCCTAAGTGCTGTGCTGCAGCGTACACGGCTCGCTGAATCATACCTAACCATCTCGTGTTCAATTCATGAGAGGGCCATTATGTATAAAAGGGTCAGCAAGGCATGTGAATGTTCTCCGTGTTCGCCTGACGAGCTCCAGCGAAGCTTTTTCCCACAGGGAGGAAAGACGTTAGGAAAAAAAATTTATTCCTATTACAAAAACATAAAAACGTGAACTAAATGATTCCCCTCACACCTTCTCTCCCAACCTCATCACTGACCTCTCCTCTAGTCAATATTCAAATGAACAAACAGCATTTTTCTAGCCGCTCGACAGGCTTTTCTTCTATCTAGTGGCCATTTTGTGCCGAGGTGGTTTTCCAATTGGTTCCAGGCGTCGTCCTTTGGCTTGTCGCTGTTGTTGTTGTTGGAGAGGTCTCTGGGTAACAACGGGGCCGATGCCAGAGGGGTAAGGGGGGAGGGGGAGGAGGGGGGAGGCCCAGCTGTCCCTACCTCTGCCCTCCCTGCAAGCTAGCAGGCAGTAAGCCAGAGTACGGCCATACACAACACTGGGATAGGCTGGACTCAACAACTCCGAACTGGACCAGACTGGACTGAAATGGACTACCACATAGCGTACTAGCAGTTTGGTCAAGACCGGATTTAAAGGGAGTGCGGTGGGTTATATAAAGGGCTCCATATTTTCAGTCTTGAAAGGACTTTGGGAATTTGTGTACATGAATTAAAAAAAGAAAAAGAAAAGAAAAATTTGTCGAAAATAGATTTGAAAAAATACATTGTGCATCAATCTGTAGTTTCTCTTTTACTAGCTTAAAAGGGGCTGTGGTGCGTAATCAGCAGCTCATCTGCAGTTTTCTCCCTCTTGTCCTCTTTAAGGAATAGTTTGACATTTGGGAAAATGCGCTTAATATTCGCTTTCTTGTCGACAGTTAGACGAGAAGATTGATACCACTCTCATACCTGTTTGCTAAATAAAGATGGTTAGCTTAGCATGAACAGTTAGCCCGGCCCTGTCCAAAGCTAACATAATCTCACACGTTGTGAACATAAAATCTAGGTGAGAATTAGTTACAACAGATGAGCTGCTTTTTAAAAAAAATCTGGGTATTTTTGGGTAAAAATCAGTAAGAAAGTAAGCCATAGCTATACAGGATCCGGCTGGATTTAAGGCTGGACTTCAGATCATCCTGGACCAAAGGCATACCCAGTTAAACAGACTGGACTGCAATGAACTGGACTGGCCTTGATAGACTGGACTAGACTTAATTAAGTCTGAATGAGTCTGCAGAGGACGAGATTAGATTAGTTTAGGTTCAATCTTAATGATCCCGCTGGGGAAAATAAACTCTTTTAGTACAAAGCACTGGTAGGACGCACCAACAAAGACCAGGATCAACAAGAATACAGCTGATTTTCCAACTTTCACACACATAAAAAATGCTATCTATGAATGAAAAATGTTTAACAGGTCACATCAATGTCACTGTGTTACATTTAGGCAAATTCAACCTGTTTCCCGTTGTTTCACCCCCCCACCCCCACGCTTTACCTCGATGATGTCAGCATTGGTCCGGCTCTCGTGCGGCTCGTTGTACTCGGTGTACTTGAGCAGGACCTTGTCCATGTCGGTGCTGGCGTACTGGAACAGCTTGTTGGAGTGGTTGAAGATGATGAGGGCGATCTCGCAGTCACACAGGACGCTCAGCTCGTACGCCTTCTTCATCAGACCAAATTTCCGCTTGGTGAACGTCACCTGGTGGGGAGGAGAGGGGGAGGGAGAGGAGAAAAGAAAGAAAATTGAATAATGGACCCCAGGAAGAGTAGTTGCTACCTTGGTAGCAGTTAATGGGGATCCAAATAAATAAATAAATGGCATTTAAAATCCACATTTTTCTACGAATTAACGTATGAAAATGTCATTTTCCAGTGCAGCAGTCTGCCTCATCCTGTCATGTTTCACGATACCTATATTCATCTCAAGTGGAATTATGTCACCCTTTTGACATTTTTTTCTTGTTTTAAGAAACAAGAAGGGGCCCCTCTGCCCTAAATGTTTGATGACGTGGGCCCAGAGCTGGACCAGAGCCCCGGGGATAAGCAAAGGATTACAGAATTTTATTGTAAGAGCTTTTCATTTTCAGGGGGGCCAAAAATGTCTTGCAGGACTGCAGGGTGTGAACTCTAATGAATGGAAAATGTACAAAAAATATAGACAGATAAAGTGATTACAGACTGATCTTCTTTTACCTCCAAATTCAACCTAAAACACATAAGATCAGTTCAAAATAAACAATCATGTCGACATTACTGTAAGTCTTTTCACACACACGTCCGGCACACTCACACCAACAAAGAAGCCAACTTCTTCTGCAGCCTCCGACTCCCTCTGTGATGGCTGACATGTTAAACTAAAGCTGATCCCACCCTACATGTGTTGTCGGTGACATATCTTTCTGTTCCTGTTGTCAGATGACCACAACACCATAAAAATGTCATGATACATAATAAAAACGATTTGATTAAGGGTCTCAAAAGGCAACTGGCCCGCTCAGCTTCAGTTCAGTTCCTGGTGTACTGCAGAACTGGCAGCAGGAGCAGACATGAGTCTGTTAATACATATGTACATATGTGCAGACAGTCATACATTTTGCAGACATGGGCCTCGCAGATGACAAAATTTAAGTCTCACAGACCTTTGTGAAAGTAAAATAGAGAGTGTTTACATTTTAAAAATCAAGAACTGGAAAAAGGGATCTCATTTCCAAGTTAACAGCATCTTCTTGCAGCTGGAAAACAACACATTTTAGATGTGTGGGGACATAAAATCTGCATGAAGACGAGCCACAGATTTACAAGAACAGGCTGGATTTAAAGAAATATTTAGACATTTGGGAAATACATTTGTTCACGTTAGATGAAAAGATTGATACCACTGTCTGTTAAATATGAAGATGAAGCCCAGACACAGTTAGCTTAGCTTAGTTTAGCATAAAGACTCGAAACAGGGGGAAACAGCTAGCCTGACTCTGTTCAAAGGCTAAAAACAATCTGCCCACCAGCACCTCTAAAGCTCACTAGTTAACATGTTATATCTTGTTTTATCCGTACAAAAACCAAAGAGTAAAAATGACAAGTTGCGGTTTTTACAGTCAGTTGTGTTCAGGACTATGTCGGGAGCAGCGACTTCCTGAAGTCTTGCCGTCAACCTCACAGGGACTCTCTGTCTCAATTTTGTCAAAAAAGCTGTGTTGAACTAAACCTTTAAGGCTCAACTTCAGATTCTCCTGAACCAGAGACCAAAAACAGGATTGACTGTATTATTGTTGTACTACTGTGTGTTTTAGGAAACAGACTCCTAGACAAAGTGTCTAAACATGCTCTCTTTCAAGTACCCAGTTTATAGTTTGCACACACACACACACACACACACACACACACACACACACAAACTCAGGCTTGTTCTTCCCTCCACACACGTCACACTCATTCTCCTCGTCGTTTTCACACTCTGTTATGCTCTTTTCCATGCTGTCTTTCTATGTCACACACTCTCTCCCCGCTCTCTTTTCCACACTCTCCTTCTGTCACACGTTATTTCTCTCTTTTCCTCACACGCACACACACACGTGCACACACACACACACACACGCACACACACACTTGTACGAGACCCCTCAGTTGTGAACAAGCAGAACAGAACTGGGAGTGTTGCTGAGGCACAGGGTCCCTTGTTGTCTGCTGGTTGGCTTTAGAAGCGCTTCCCTGCTCTATAACCAACTGGTATTTACAATCCAGGGAGATTTGGCTTTGTTTGGATTAAACACAGAGGATTGCACACACACACACACACACACACACACACACACACACACACACACACACACACACACACACACACACACACACACACACACAGGGAGAGAGGGATTAAGACAATAGCAAGAAGGAGAAGCTTCAGGTACCGCTGCAATATCTGGTGTTTGATATGTGGGAGAAATGCAAATAAAAAGTGTGTACACAGACGGGATGCTGGAATTAAATGAAGGTGTTAAAAGGGGCAGAAAGGTTTCAAGCACGGCGCTCTTCAGGCCATGCCCACGAGTGACATCAACACATTTTCCATTAGAAGTAAATGCTAAAACACATGCGGCCAAGCTCGTCACTTTGCATTGGAAAGTGTGTGTGTGTGGGGGGGGGGGGGGGTCAGAGTCGACAATATACAAATACTACTACATAAAACGCTAAGTCATCTATATGCATCGTTGGACTGTGCATTTTCTTTTTTTAATTATTATTATCTTTTTTTTTCTTATCCCTCTTATCGATTTTATCCCTTTGTTTGTTTTTATCTTTTTAATCTATTTAATCTAGTTTTTAGTCTAGCTTTTATTTAACTCTACTTATTTTATAATTTTTTCTTTATTATTGTTTTAATTATAATAGCAATTAAATCTATTTTATCACATTTTTATTTTCTCGCGTGCATTGGTCTCATTCTTAAATTGTTGTTGTTTTTTATGGTCTACACTTGTTCTGTCATATTATCTCATCATCTGTGAAACACTTTGAACTGCACTAACATGTAAGAAAGGTGCTGTACACATAAACTTTGATTGATTGATTAACTTGTTTCCATATTTACATTGTATTGCATGTTTTCTTATTGTGCAAATAAACCTTTCTCAAAGCGCTCTCATTTGTTAGTTGTTAGTTTCTTGGTGCAAGCTATTTAACAATGATGCTTTTAGCTGAGGTGCAGCATTATTGGAAGTTTCAGCAGCTTCCTGAGCTACTGTGTGATTTTGAATCGTGAATTTACCCTGTGAGTTTTAAGAACAAGTAAACAGCAGATTTCACTTTAAAGCAAAATAGAGTTGAGACGGATACAGACTGTCTTCTGTTTATGGTAATTATACTATACTGTACTAATACTGTAAATCAGTGTACTACTGATATACTGATATTAAAATGATGAGTGTAGTGCTTGTAATTGCTGCTGTGGTTCACCTGCACTGACACAGACTGTTTGTGTGGCTGAAGGCTGCTCTGCCGGCAGCGCAGGTCTGAACTGAACGTAATTGAAATGAATTGAATAAGGAAAGAAAGAGAGGAAAAGAAAGAGAGCTGGAGATAAGATAGAGACATCGAGGATAAACGCTAGAAAAGCAGCCATGTGAGACCTTCAATCTCTCCATCTCTCACATCTCCTGCTCCTTTTCCCTTCAGCGCCTCTCATCCCTCCTTCTCGCTCTCTCTCTCTCTTCCTCCTTCGTCTCTTATTTTCTCGCCCTCATTTTCTCTTCCTCTCTCGCTTTTTTTTTTCCCACATCCTCCTCCTCCTCCCCCCCACACCACCCTCCCTCTCCCTCCTTTCGCGCTCGCTCACTCATTGCTTCCTGCTGCCACAAATCAAATTATATCGGGGTCGTATCCATGGGCAACCGACTCCCCTCCTGCCTCCCCTCCGCCCCCCATTTCCCACCTCATCACACACTGCTACCATCATCTTACCTCCCTCGCTCGCTCGCTCTCCACCCCCCCATCTTTATCTCTCTGTCTATCTACATACCCCCCCATCCTCCTTCTCTCCTTCTCTCTCTCTCACACACACAGAATGAGCAGATAAATTATGTGGCGATGTTGGAAAGGGAGGAAATTACGGCTGTGCAGGATGACGAGAGCGGTTGGCGATGAAGAGACAAGCCACTGCAAACAACAACAACTGCTCTCCTGACAAATTATAAGGTCGTTCGCCGGCGCCGAAAACAAACAAAACGACTCCAAGCATCCCAATAAAACCCCTGTTTTTCTTTCTTCTTCTTTTCTTAGAAGAAGTGGGCGGCGGGGTAGCAACTTTGGGTCCATGTTTCGATCCCGGTGTTTGCCACAAAGGATAAACAAGCTGGAGGTAATTGACATTAAGAGCAGAATTGCCAGGTAACCAATGGCAACTGAAGAATAAGACATCCTCAGTGAAGAGAGAGAGAAAGAAAGAAAGGGGGCGAGTGGTTTCATTTGTGTGTGTGTGTATGACTGTGTAGGTGTGTGTGTGTGTGTGTGTGTGTGTGTGTGTCTTGGCGAGGTTGTGGTTGTGTGGCAGATGGATGAGGAAACCACCACTGACAACCGCAACCTCCTCTCGCTGTTTCCTGTAGCTAAAATCTCTCTTTCATTTGCTAGCTTACAGTCTCGCTCACACAGTCAGGGATGAACTGTCAGATACTGATCATTACATGATGCTTTGTTGGGGATCTGCATCAATTTGAATGTGAAGAAAGCACATACCATGGATGAAACTTTCTTTTCAACTTGAAAAATTGACACATGAACGCTAAAAATGATGTCTGCTGAATCTTATCTACTGATTTGTAGAGTTCCAAAGTGAAGTTATTTCAGGCGTCCGAGTTATTAGAAATAAAATCCCGTCCATTTTCTCGTAGATAAAAGTTAGGCGACTGACAGTTGAGGCATTTCCAAGACTTGGACGGACATGAAACTCTCCATGAAACATCAGTACAAAAAAAAAAAGAACATATGTTAGAAAATATCTGGTTCTTTGATAAAAAGTACAAAAGCTTCAAATTAAGTTACCTGGCGAGAACTGATAACACAATCTGCAGCTTGAATCAGTTCACATTCAGATTCAGCAACAATAGTGCCATGTCTTGTTCCCAGCTGCAACCAAACTGTTGCTAAGAATTCATGTTTTTTTTATCCGTTGAATATGTAAAACTGTTGAAATATGTAAAACTGGTGGCCACAACATAAACATTTAGTATTTTTACATTATCCTGGAGACAAATTTGAAATGATTATTCAGAGTGCGGAGTCTTCTGGATAATTAAAGAATTACTATAGGTTTATATTATAACCATAAGCTGTAATTATGTTAACTTTGTTTCTGAGAAATCATCAGTTTGGTATGGTGGTCTGGTTTGGATGGCTCTAAATACTACAATACCCATGAGCTTCAGCTATGCAAAACAGAGCTGCAGCAAATGAAGTTCTTGCAATTGGGACCAATGCACTGCACTATAGATGCTGAATTCATCCAAAACTGACCCTGAACCTGAAAGTGAACTGATTTAAACTGCTAAATGTATAATCAGGTTTCTGCAGTGCAAAGTGTAACTTTTAACTTCAGTGTTCAGTTTAACTTGGATGTTAGAGGAGGCGTGAGTCGATGCTTCGTACTGAAACGCTTCCTGGGAATCATAGTTGACTTCTCTCTCTAAGTTTTTATGTACACAGTCTTGTAGCTTTGACTTTTTATGAAAGAACCAGATATTTTCAAACGTAGTTGTTCATCCATTGTACTGACAATTCAACCAGGAGAGTTTCATGTTCTGTATGTCTTCCAACTGTACGTCTCTTAACATCATCTATGCAGAAAATGAACGGGACTTTTAATGCCGAAACCCTGAATGCCTGAAATGTTGTCCCTTGCTGGATGTTGTACGGCTTTTACTTGGCATTAACTTGAATATGGATTCATGGTTCCAGCCTGAAGGGTCACAGTGTCATTAAAACGTCAACCCCTCTGTTATCTTTGCTGTGGCACTGTCCATAAATAAAGATCAGTCCAAACACCTGCAGTCCTGTTCACTGTTCTTTCTCGCGTGTCTTTGTCTCCATAAGAAATGTGGTGTTTGAGATGCTGTCATGTTTCCAGCCGGGGCCCACACTCTGAACGCTGTTTATTTTGCGGAGCTTATGGCAGCATCTCTGAATCAACACGTAGGAGGGTGACGGGCTGCATGTACTCCAAAATTCATTTTTGGTTTCCTTTCAGAAGCTGCACTGTTCATTAGCTGCAGCAGCACCGAGCAAGCGTGTAAAAAGCACTTATTTCTTTACCAGCTTAATACTCTGTTCCACTTCAAACACAGCAGACTTGTTCTGAATGTTGCTGATAGAAGAACTGAATCCTATTTCACCGTTGAAATTGCTCTGGATAAGATAATCAGATAAACACAGAATGTGAAATGTAAATGCTGAGTGCAGTTTTGGTTTAATACCGACATCATAACGTCATCACCCCGATCGGTTTGCTGCAGTGATTAAGAAACCACTCGCTGCTTGTTGATCGCCTGATCGCGGTCAATGAGTAGAATCTTTGATTCTGACACTCTGGCCGTGTATTACCACAGAGTGCATCACCTTATTGACAAACTGTTCGACACCTGATACAAACGCTGGGTCCATTAACCAGAGCCTGCCAGACCAGAAATAGTTGCACCCCCCCTCCCCCCTCCTTTATGTCCAATTGTGTACTGATGAATAACAAGCCATCATACTCCGCTCACCCCCTGCAGGCGCAGTTTGCTCTCCTTTATGGAAATGCAACCTGCATAGATTGATGAGGAGAAAACTGAGGATGATTTTCCAAACCCTGCGGCCAGCTCGCTCTCACACGGCTCAGGTCTTATTCAGCCCGGCAACTTGTTTCTCTCCCTCTGCCTCTCGCTCTCCCGTCTTGTTTTTCTTCTCTCTCTGCTTTTAAAGGTGGGCACGTCAAATCCATTACTCAATCTGCTCAATGGAGCGAAGCCCATTTACCAGTTGACTCATTTTAGATGGATCATTTACCCTTTCATCCTCTCTGACAATGCCGCTGATGTAACCAGAGGGACTGAAGCTGTTTTTTAGGGGGAATATTATACTTTCTTGCTCTTTTTTCACTGTAGGGTGGAAGCCCATGATTGCTCTGCGGAGTGATGTGAGCCTCATAAAACACGATGCTGTCATATTGTTCTGTTGTGGTACTGCTGAGAGGAACAGGCACTATGTTGTTCATGCTACATGGGACGTGAAAACAGCAAGGATCCCTGTGGGAATTTGTTATCGCATGAGTTACAGTTTTCTGTCACCGCAATGGAATTCAGTCGAGGAGGAGTGGAAATGATCCTTTCTTAGATCTGAGCAGGATGGATGACAGGAATGCTTAGTTATACAGGGAGTTCAAGCCAGTTAAACATTAGATTAATTGGATAGCAATGTCATTACAAGCTCGACAATGGACGCCATCATGATGAAACCTGCAGTTTATCTAAGAAACTGACAAAGGCTACGTTCACACTGCAAGCCTCAGTGCTCAATTCAGATTTATTGCTCAGATCTGATTTTTTGTTTGGCTGTTCACACTGGAATTTAAAATTGGCCACATTTAAAAAATGATGGGACCTGCATGTGCAAAAGAACCATAACAAAGATGTCGTATGTAAGTAAACATGGAGGCAAGTGAAGTCAGCATTTACGGTTTCATTTATAAGTTGATGTGCAGCTGAAGTCAGCGAGTTCGTGAGCAGATGATAACAAGGACGAGGATGAGGAGAAAGAGAGCCAAATTATGAGGTCTAACACCTCACTGTCCCTCCATCGCAGCTGTCTTTCATGTTTGTGTTCACCGAGTGACTCCCGCCAGTGCAGAATTATGACGAATGTCGATCTAGAGTGACATAAAAGTCGCATGAATTCAGATTTGACTGAGGTCGCATTGCAAAACAAAAAAAAAAATCAGACCTGTATCTGATTTAGAACCACATATGAAAGTGGCCCAAATCATGGTTGTCAATGTGATTTGTGCTGTTCACACTGTTATGAAAAAAACACACCGAGTCACATATAAGCAAAAATAAATCTGATTTGGTCCACTTTTGCCTGCAGTTTGAATGTAGCCAAAATGAACTGACAGAGTGTACATGTGCTGCTGCATGATACCAAACTCTGTGTTTGTAAATGTTGTCTTAAGCTGCATTTATAGTTGTGTATTAAGAGGTTATGTCATAGCTGAAGTGCAACTTCTCAAAAGTTTATCTACACATATTACGGCTCCAGCGGCTCCAGAAACAGCAGGTGGAGATAACAAGAACTGTGTTTGGTCAGCTTGGGCTGCGTGTGTTTTCATCGACACACTTCTGATGCCGGTGGAGATTTATAAAACTGAAGCTAACGTTAGGCAAGTGTAAGGAAGTAATTATTCAGTAACGGGGCTGGACAAACCTTCCCATGGTGATCTCAACAGAAGAAATCCGACTCTGAACGATAAATCAACACCTATGCTGCAGGTATCTACTGCAGTTAACCCCTTGTGTCTGCAGTATCCAAAAGATAAGTACCACCATATTGCAAATGTGCAAAAATCACACATTACATGATTAAACACATGGTCACAGAATGCATGATAACTCATTTTGATATTTTAAACAACATAAATGTCTTAAAGTGATTGCCCAGTATGATCATATTATCACATTACTGTATGATACCACTGAAAGTCAATAAATTATAATATTCAATTCTGCCCTTTGCATGTATGCTCATAGTTCTTTTGCTGTACTTTACATTAATTTGGCCGAAGCTTTTGTTTACACATGAGGACACATCTGCATGCGAACAGGATGAGCTTGAGATCGAACCACAAACCCAAAGATTAATAGCTGACCTGCTCTACCACCAAAGCTGTAGCCACCCATCCACCCTTTATTAATACTGGATTATTCCCAAACATCGTTTGCTAGTTTAATTCCTGTCCTTATGGCACCACTGCAGTTCTCATTATTTTTATTCAGGGTTTTTTCTTTTTCTTTAATTTGTCACCTGTCTCGGTGTTATTGATGCTCTAATCAGGTTGCTGATCACTGACGCAGCTGCTAGCTGAAGTGAGTTAATTCAGGAAGTTATTATACATTCAGAGATTGTCGGCTCACTTAATTGGTGCTAACCTGTCTGTTGCGTTCGTCAGTGATCCTCTGAATCTGAATCTTTTTCCTCCCCATGTTTCCGGTGTTGCGGTGGGAGGGGCAAGGGGGAGTGGCAAGGTCAGAGGTCACGGATGGATGGATGGATGTCGCTGTATTTCTTCCTCCTTAAAATGTCTGGTCTCTTTCAGTTTGTCCTCTCCGTGCACGCTGACACTGTTGGAAGCAGCTGGGCGGAGAGGCTGTCACCCCCGTAAATATAAAAAAAAAAAAAAGAAAAGAAAAATGACAGGGAGAAGGAGGAGAGGAAGAACGGGGTTCAGTGTGCAGCGCCCTCTTCAGATCATGGTCCTATTTCCGGGGGCAGGTCATCCACACTCAGGCTGAACTGGGGTCCTCTGCCCTCCCCTTCACCTTAACTGGGCAGCTCCTGAAAAACAACACAGAGGCATTCATCAGACTGAGAGAGAGAGAGAGACTCAGAAAAGGAAGAGAGAGGCTTTGTTTGTATACTGTGACCCACTTTAGCTACTACAAACACTGTTTTTGCCTTGACCCCTCACATAAAACAAGAGAATAAATGATGCAGCAATGCATTGGAGGTGCCATCAAATCAGAAGCACATTGAGCTGAAACATGAAGGCGTGGGGGGGGGTGGGAGTGTTTGTGGTGCTACATGCAGAGCAGGAGGCCCTCAGGGGCCCGCGAGGAGGGAGGCTGTGCTGTGTCAGCTTCATTAGAGGCATCACCGCCACATCACTGATCTGCTGGTCGCCCACGGCAACCGGCTGCCCGTTCGGGGCGGCCTGACACGGCGAATGTGATTCCCCAATCGAAAGGCAGAGCAGACAGGAGCGACCGAGTCTGTAGATTCTACATATTTTACATTTCCAAACGCCATCCTGTTCTGTGCTAAATCCCTGACAGGAAACAGGTTTTAGTCTGAGTTTAACAGGATCTGTGGCAGCGCAATATGGCAGCTAACACTACATGGATGGAAATAATTCTACATTCAACTACGCAAAACATCTAAACACGTGATAGATATACTCTCAGGGTAGATTCCTGACACAAGCAGGTACGAGTGGGCAGATTCCCACCGATGACACTCAGCATTTAACGACAAGCTGGCCGATGCCGTTTTGTGTCCGGTAATAACATTATGCCTTATTACCTAAGCTGAACGCTGACCTAATTCCATGCGACACAGAGAAAGATGAAGAGTGTAAAATGTGTGTCTAATTCAGCCATGCATCTAACCAACCATGAAATGAGGGGTGGTCTGCTACGATGCCTGATCAAAAACATAGGATGGGTTCGTTATAAATGTCTAATTTCAAAAAGGGCAAAGCAGAGAGAGAAAGCCCAGAGTATTTTTTGCAAATTCATGCAAACTCATGAATGAATGAGAAGGCGGCGGCAGCCCAGGAATGGCAACAGAGGCGAGGACCGTTTTAGGCCGCGTTTCTACTATTTGTGGATCTGCTTTAAAAATAGCACTCTATATATACATACAGACTGTGTGTCCAGTGCGCACACACACACACACACACACACACTACAGTGGGAGCCAAGTGGCAGCATTACAGAGATGAAGCATCTGGAAAGCTGTGAGTACAGACACCACACCAGCTCTCCAGCATTGTTTGCATTCCCTCTACCTGGGAGAGCAGCAGAAGAAGAACGCCCTCTATTTACATCCATTCTTGTGAAACAAAGAATGTGAAATAGTCTGTCATGAGATTGACATTCCTTTTGTGCTGCTGTGGGCGCCGCACTGCACGCTCATTTAGAGTGGATGCAATTGGCTTAGCTTTGGAGATGAGTTGCTTATGAATTATGCACTGATGGAAGAGATTGGGGCGGTGAAGAGGGAGGGTGTTGTGAGTGTCATAATTGTTTTGTAAAAAGGCTTGATGAAGAACTGGAGGCTGCCTGAGCCTGGTTTCTACATGGAATATCTGCAAAGAGCTGCAGGAACTGAATGTACAAACTATTGGCAACATCTTTCTAATATTTTGTTCCAGCTCCTTCAGAACATTCTTCTCCTAAAATCCATGTCCTTTGCTTCTCCTCATCTTCATCGCCTCTCTTTTGACTGGCTCAGATTTAATACGAGAGATCAGTAAAGCATAATGAATTCCACCTGAATCACCTCATTAGTGTACTTATTGAAAAGAGTAGGTGTTTCTCGTATGTTGTACACTCAGTTCTGTTCATTCAGCTTCAAATTACACATTAGTAGAGCTGTTGGTAACATCATTTAGCTAAATAATAAAGAGGCGTGTGTTCGTGCTCTCTCACAGCCTTTGTTAGCAGCCACTGAGCGAGCGGGGGACTCGCTCCAGTTGCGGTGAAGTTCAAATGCAGCGCACTGAGGGATTTGTCTTCAGGCTGTGGGCTGATCACACATGAAAAGGCTGCTTTATCTGCCCGGGGTGGTCAAGTCTCGACCTTTTACCCTTCATGCTGCCGGAGCTCGCTTCCCATGTCTGATGTCAGGCAGGATCTCTGCTCTCACATGGGAAGCAGAGGGCCTGGAGTATGTCTTCTGCCTCGCTGAGCAGGCGAGAGCGACAGAGACAGAGAGGCTCTGGACAATGAAAAGATTAACGCTGATAATTAGGAATCTACAGCAGACCCAGATTAGAACCCTGGGGAACGCCTAAAAACGTTTAGATGTTTTATATCACAAGGGGCCAATGACAAGCTCTTCTTTTACATTTTATAACAGTTGGACTCTGGGAATATGGACACACACACTGGAGTAAAGGAATTCAGAGCTTTTGAGGAAACAAACGTTTCAAGTACAGCTGCTACATCCACTACATTCCTACAGTTTTTTAGTACAGATGCTAGAAAATTACAGCTGTCAAGACTTGATGAAAATTTAATCATCCCTGTGGATAAACTGGGCAACTCATTCTTGATAAAGCTCTGTGTTGCACACTTTACATAATTTCTGTCTATTTCTGTAAAGTATATTTTTTGAATTCAGAGTTGTTTTGTTGGGTTTGGTTGCCTAGAAACTACTAGCTTGAAAAAAAATCAGACAAATACAAACTAAATAAATGTTCGATATGAAAGAGTGGGTGGAAAAGAAAGATTAATCATATTGTTTTAGATAGATGAAAAAGATATTATTTAAAAAAGGGATAGCAGCATAAAACCAGCAAAAACAGAATCTGGGCGACAAAATAAAGTGTCTCAACTGAGCATTAGAAGAAACATAGACACACTATTACTGTACAAATGTGTCCGCTAAGCTTAAGAGAGGGCACATCAGGTCATAGCCTCGTGGCAGCCTGCAACAAAGATTAGTCCATAAAAGAACAGTTAGAAAATGTTGCATTGCATCAAATATCCCTGACATCTGTTGCTGCAGCCGTTAAGCATTTCAAAGCTTCAATCTTCTATTCCAACGATGTGTGTGGAAAGCCACAATCTCCGAGGGCAATATTCTGATTTTGACATTTATTCTTGAAGAGAAAGTTGACATATGGATGTTCTTTTTCTGCATAGTTGCAGCTGAAGCTTCCCAGTACAACCACGGTCTTCTACAGCTGGACAATAAGAAGCTTCCCTTGGGCATTCAGGGGTTAAGTGACTTGCTAAAGGGCACGTCACCCAGATTTTCCCACCCGGTCGAGGTTTGTGAACTGGTGACCTTCCTCCTGACAACCTGCCTTGCAGTCCTCTAGGCTAATGCTGCCCTCGATATTACTGATACACGGCCACCAATGTTTCTGCCACAGGCTGAATGTGTCAGATCCTGCAGGGAAGGAGCGCAGGGCTGTGACTGAGTCATGACACAGAAAACAAACCACTTACATGCCACAAAATGCAGCAGGAGACTGGTGTGTTTGGGTTAGACGTGATTTGAGTCTGCACGGCTTCTTCTGTTGGCTTTTACGAGGAGAGATGTGATGTAATCAGATGATGTGGCTTTGTGTGTGCACACTAAGGCCTGACTGAGACAGTGGAATATTTGGGTCAGACACAAGTGATAATTAGAGCAGAACAAAATCCGAAATAGACTAAAATTAAAAATATATTTTCAAGGGTTACTCATTTTATGTCGTCATTATTGGTCTAGGGCAGGGGGTTTAAAATTCTGGATGCACAGGCGACCATCACTGGATTACTTTGATACTGAAGACAACTTAAAAATGTGATGATTCTCAGGAAACCTCTGGAGTTATAAGGAGCGTCTTTTTTTCTGCGATTTCTAACCAGATTCGTGGACACGTGTGTTCAGATTTGACTGGGTCATGACTCCGAGAAGGACTACAAATTTTGATGCAAATTGCGGCTCGCGTCTCTCCCTCTGCCCTAAGCCACCCCCTTAACTTTTCTTGCACCCCGTGGGGAGGAGCGACTCGCAGTTTGAAAACCTCACACAAGCGCCAAAAAAAGTCAGCCATCAAGCTAAAATCATTTTCAGTCATTTTGGAGGAGCGTTATCAGCATGCCCACATGATAAGTCTCTAATACAACACTGAAGCATCAATATATTGGTTAGGCCTGAGCGTGTTATCTGCTTATGTGCTTGCTTGCGTGTGTGTCTTCTTGCATGTCCATCCTTTACTGCCCTGGTGTGTTAAGTGGCAGCAGAGCAGCCTGGAGCAGAGAGATAACAGTCAGCGGTAGGGGGCTGGTAGTTGGGTGGAGGAAGGGTTGTAGATGGTTCTCGGCTGCTGGAGCCATGCCAGAGGACTGCTGAGAAATCCATCACTTTTCCCACTCAGCACCAACATCTGCCGAGGCTGACCGCGAACAGCTCCACTGCAGACCTCCACCTCATGGTTGTGTGTGGTTTAATGGATGGAGCATTGGTGCAAATGCTGCAGATGACACGGGAATTGTCTGAAACATCATCTGCACAATATGCATGTGCTTATGCCAATTGTGATGAATACCTAGTAGGGATGTAAACATTCAACTCATATATATTTAAGTCAGAGATGAAGGCCACACTAGCACTAACAACAAATTCTAAATCATCTCCCTGAACTTGTTCGGTCAAAAGGATATAAAAGAAGCAATAAACTGTTGTTTGCGAGAAAATTCACCCGTTAAGTGTTGTTGATAATGTCAGATTCGGACACTTGATACTGACCCTGATCCGAAGAACACAATTACCAGTCAGCAGCATTTCAGTGAAAAACACATCCTCCAAAAAGTTTCCTTATGAATCACTGGCCATTGTTTATTGATATTGATGTGGCAGTTAGCATTTTTGGGGGGCATTTGGCTCTTGGCTAGCACTTAACTGCCCAAAATGTGAGTAAATATTGATTTTTTTCAAGCTACTGCCAATAAATACTCACACATTCATGTACAATTGTAAACTTAAAAAAAAAAAAAGCATGAAATCTGGTCTAAATCAAATTTGAATCGGAGCTGAGTCAAACTGTACAGCGTCTACTTTGAGTCACATTTTATCTGCATAATTTTTGTTGAGTTTATAGACCCTGTAATAAACACATATCAAAATGTCAAAGAGAGCCAATCTCTTAATACTCCGAATTCCTGTTTCTCGACAGACACTTGCAAAGAATTGCTCGTTAATAAAGACCGGATGCATAGAAAAATATTGCCACTAGTGCAGCTTAAAGGAGAGAAGTCCAAGCAAACTTTTTGTTGTTGAATAGACATTACAGGCCACATCAGTCAGTCCTAAAAATATACATGGTACTCTAAGGTATGCTGGATGGAAGTGTCCAACAAATAGCAGAGGTTGTATGTCATGATATCTTTACAAATCATGTTAACTGCTGATGAAATGTAAGAAAAAATGCTGGTATCAGTTAGCAGGCCATGCAGGCAAAAATATCACAGGAGTCACTTCGAGATGAGGACCTCAGGGCTTCAGGTTTCAAGAGGAGGGCGAGCTGCCTGCATGTAGCTGCTGGAGCCGTGACCTCTGCAGGAGGCTATCAAAATGACTGATCTGTCCCTCAGTTTGAAGTCTGAGCTGATCAATATTACACCAATATTCATTCATCACTCAACGTTCACTCAAACCGGCCTGACGTGATGGACGAAACATGAGATGACAAATGATGCCGTCAGATGCTCCACACATTTGGGAATCGCATGAAATCAGATGAGCGGGTGTTTGAGGTTGAGACATGCTGAACCCTCACAAGCTCAGGATTCCTCGAGCGAAGGTACCCGAGCTGGAGCAGACAGGAAGTGATCAACATGAATGTACGCTCCCGAAACATTAACAAGTTCAAGAAGCTGACATTCACACATCCTCGTTAAGAGAACTTAATAGCTTACTCTTATGTGCCAGACAGAAGACTAATTTAACCATTTTTAATAATTGGCAAATCATTTTTCAAAAAAAATTCACTGGGTCCAGTTTGGGTTTTGGATCGTTGGTCAGACAAAACAAGCAATTTTCCTCATCTTGGACTCATTTTTTATTTTATTTTTTTTTTTTTACACTGACTAAACAATTAATTGATAAAATAATTGGCAAATTAATCAGTAATGAAGTGGAGTTTAAAAGATGTGGCATTTACCAGGCTGGGAGGGGACAAAATAATGCTCTTAGGTGCATTATGTAGGAACAATCCTGAGGTCGCATTCAGGAAAGACATCGGACACTGAAAGCAATAACAATAATATTAATGTCAATATCATGTGCAATATTACTTATTATATGATTGCCAATATTACTTTTAAATATCATGTGCAATATTACTTATTATATGTTAGTTTAGTTATTTTACTATATTTATCTTACTTTTATTGTTATTCTATTTTACTCCCTATACACTTTACATTTGTAACTCTATAGTTTTTATTCTTATGTTGCTGCAATGTTTGAGCGATCTCTGGCACAAGAACGTCTTTCAGGATTAATTCATTTCTATCTTTTCTTATCTTATCTTTCAGACAGACAACAGCACTGCGGGAGAAAATGCAGCCCCCTCTTCAAAAAGTTGAACCTGACTCAACTTTTGCGTCAACACAGTGCGATGGCAACCCGGCAAGGCGCTGCATTGGCCAATCAAATGCGTGCAAGCACACAGTCCTGGTAGATTACTCTGTAATGTGAGCGCTGTACTGCGACTTTTTACCTTGTGATTGCCGTGACAAAAGTTAAAACATCTGTTTTCAGTCTGAACGTCCATTAAACATCAGGATATCTCAGCCTCTGCTGCTTCGATTTGAACCATTCTTACTCCGTCTCTTCTGGACCCCCCTAACTTTATGAAAGTGCAATACTAAATTGCTGGCGTACCCCTTTAAGCTGCAAATATCTGCACGTCGGGGTCACTGTCATCATGAAGGCATTAATGTCAAGGTTCATAATCAGCTCGCCAGCATCAAGATACACTGTAAGCATGAATCAGGTTTTAGAGGGGAGGGGAGTCTAATGGGCTCGATACTCATTGGGGCACAGACAGAACGGCTGATGGGGTTGAGGTTGGAGGGTTGGGGTGAGTTGGCCTCTAACTGGGCCGCTGAATTCCCTCATCTGACCCAGCGAAGCTCGGTTTGCGGCCCAACCTTGAGGGTGTTCTGCCAGCACCAGCTGTGGGATATTTACAGCCTGTTGCCGCATGTTCCTGGGCAACCATTGGACACGGCTCCCGCCACACTCAGGCTTCAGTCATCCAGCATGCATCTTCGCTTTATCAACAAAACCCTGTGGCTGATTTTCTGGTAGAAGCATCAGCAGGTGGAGTGAAGGGGGGGGATTGTGACAAATAGTGGAGGAGGGGAAGGAGATGGAGGAGGGAGCTGCTGGCCTTATATCTGAAGCCTGGCTTGCGACTGTGATTGTGCCTGTGCATCTACGCTGCCAACCATGGCAGTGGAATATGATCTCCCCCCCTCCTCTTAACCAATCATGGGTGAATCTTTGGAGAGGTGGGGGAGAGAGAGAAGCAGTGCAAGGGCAGCACTTCTGAGGTGGTGGTGGTGGTTTGGGGGATGGGATGGGATTGGATGGGATGGGAGGGGCGGTGAAGAGATCTGTGCCTCTCGGCTCGTGAATCACGCCCACGTTGCCGGGCCGCTGTCAGTACCGCAGTCTACCCAAACACGTACACACACACCCAAACACGTACATAAAAACAAACTGCCACACACACACAAAGAAAAACACACACCCACGCATTTAACACAGGGCACCCTAACTGTCACTGATCTACCGTTTGTGCTCATAGCCTCTGGTGTGAATACAGCAAAAATAATACCCATAAATAATACACCCATGCACGTACATTTGGAGTATAGACACACAAAGATGCCTTTTGTCCAGCAGCTCCGAAAGCATGTGGAGCGAAGAGGACTTGTTGGCAGGTCACACAATACTTTTAGTGTGATTTGTTGTTGACTCTGAGACTTGCCCCTGTCACTGTATCACCGGCGTGGACTATGCGGTTTGACCTGTCAGGTTACATCACTGCCAATGGTAAACACACTTAACACACTCAGAGGCAGGCACACCCAGCCCTGAAAGGTGCGAGTTGATTGGATGATCCTGTGGAACAATGAGTGGGAGAGATCTCACAGTTAGGAGAGGATTTTCTTTCTGTTTACAAGTTATTGTTGGCACCAAAGCCGTTCACCTGCAAAGAGTTCAGGAAGTGATTTAAACCGCGGAAACCCATGCCAAAAAAACGAAAAGACTAATAGTACTGTAATAAAATGATCTTTGGTGAAATGCATCAGATGAGCTCATTAGAGCTGTAACCACTATCAATTAATCTGTGGATTAGTTTATGATTAATCATGTAGTGTATGGAAGGTCAAAAATGCCCATCACAATTTGACATCTTCATTGGTTCCTATTCATTTCAGTACAGTATAAAAAAAAAAATCTATCAGTGCACTTGCAACTTGGTTTAAAGTAGGGCTGCAACTTCCATTACGGATTAATCTGTCGCTAACTGTTTCGATTAATCAGTCGTTTTGTTTATAAAATGTGTTAAAATAACAAAAAAATGTGCATAAAAAAATGTCTTGTTTTGTCCGAACCAACAGTCCAAAACCCAAAGATGTTAAATTTACAATTATATACAACAGAGAGAAGCAGCAAATCCTCACATTTAAGAAGCTGGAACCAACGACTTAAACGATTATGAAAATGGTTACTGATTAATTCTGCGTTGATCAACTCATCTTTTCAGCACTAGAGCTCATAGCAGAAGAAATATAAAGCAGAAATGACCCGAGGTAAGAGAGAAAACAGACAAAAATGCTACTGAAGACTGAGTTTCTCCTTTGGCTTGCCACTTAATTCCATTCCATTAAACCAAAGCACTCAATGTGCATCGTTTTTATAGAAAAAGCTCACAAATATCAGAACCCAGCAGGGGTCAATAATGATTATTGATTAATGAAATTAATTTTAGTCTAACGAGTGCTTTTCGCATGTTCCCAAATTGCTTATTTGACCAAGAGTTGATAAAACCAACTCCGTTAATCGTCCATTCATTTTCTGTCAGTCAACCAATCTTGTGCTGAAGCGATAAGTCAATTAATTGACAGAAAAGTGCTCTGCAACAATTTTGACCATTGTTAATAATTGTTTGAGCTCCTTATAAAGCAAAATACCACTCAGTCTCTGGTTACAACTTCTCAAATATGAAGATTTGCTGCTTTTCTTTTCTGTTTTTGCAATTGTAAATTGAATATCTTTGGGGTTGTTAGTTAATTTGAAGACGCTCCCTCAGGCTCTAGGAACTTGTAGTGAGCCTTTTTCACTATATTCTGACATTTTATAGACTAAACAATTAGATGACAAATCAATAAATAATGAAAATAATCTTTAGTTGCAGTTCTAAACTAATCAATTAACTGACTAATAGTGTCAGCTCTAACCCTGTGTCATTCGAGTTAGCTCCTCACTGAAAATTCTATATTCACAATTTCATAAAAGTGAGAGTTCATCTAAAAATGACTGTATTTAATGAAGTTATTATTCATGAAGAGCTACTGATTATTTAGGCCCTTGTTTATCTTACAGATCAGATCATGTATAATCTAGCACTGTCTTTTCAATGAGGACAAACATATTTTGGAAAGTACCTCTTGAGATGTAAAGTGAGCTCTCTAAGAGGGTTTTACAGGTTTCCTCCCTCCTCCGTCACAGGTTTTCCCATCGTCTCAAATCTGCTGTGGTGCAACAACAAAAGGTCTGTGACAGAGAAAAATGCCCTCTAGACAAAACACAGATGACATCAATGTGACACTCGAGGACAGAGGGCGTGCACGCCGGAGTCGGCATGCGTACGAAAGTTTGCCATCGCCAGTCGAACACGTTCTCATCAACGAGGCCTCACACAACAGCCAGTCGGGCGAGATCAAGACAGCCGACTGGCACTTAAATATAGCCATTTATCTCTAGTACTATCAGGTATATTTTCATGAATGCAGGTGAGTGGGAGGAGGAATGCTGTTGTTTTAGGCACAATAACACCTGCCTATTTAAAGCATTCACTACAAAGTGTTTTGTGAGATTTATCCGTCGTTACCTATGAAATGTGGGCACTGCAAGTATGCTGAAGGCACTCAGTAATAATAAACACTCAGCAGAGAGTGAGGCGCACACACTGCTGCTTTTGAGAAGTAAGCTGCTATCCTTTCAACAGATTAACTCTCCCTGAAGAAAACAGGTCTTTTGCTAGCCTGGGACACAGAGTAAACCGACTCGTGTCATGACTGTTTATCCGTGTGGTCACTTAGAAGCACGAGGTCCCTCGGCTCGGAGAGGCATCTTTGAATCTGGCCTCGAGAGATCGAGCCAGGTCGGCTTTGTTGTCAAGATACCCTTCAAAACAAGTGTCGAGCAGCTGCTTGGAGCCCACCGCGAGTCCATGCACTACTCTTCTGAGCAGTTAAAATGAGGCAGGCAACAAGGCAAGTCTACAAACTTGTAGAAACAGGTGCGTATAACAATATTATAAACACGCTGAGTGATTAACTCGCCTCAGGAGAACTCGTTTTCTGTCATCGTCTCAAAATTAAACGATTGTGCCACAAGATTCATCTAGCCATCTCTCACATATCTGTCGTTTGTGAGAGTGATCCTTTACAGTTCTGAAAATTGTTATATATTGAGGCAGACAGACCATTTTTATGTAAGAAAATTAAGATATGGCTTCTATCTCCTGAACTTTAAAAGAATACCTCCAGCTATTGAACATGCGCAAACAACTTCCTGCTATTTACCGTCTTGGCTTTGAAGAACCAAGATATAAGCAGAGCAAACAACAAGGTCAAAGAAAACTATCAACTACATACCTTCAAAGAATTATATATATGTGTGTGTGCACTTTTGAAGTACACAACGTGTGTCAAGGGCACGAGGATCATGAAACTCACCCGACACATAAATGGCCGTGTAAGCTTTCAATTCAAGAAAGAAAAGGAACAGGTGTGATGTTACGAGCTGCACAACAACACAAGCCATCGACCATAAATCTTCACAACAGACCCCCCCTCCGCACTCGATCCCCCTCTCAGCAGATTTCGAGGCTGGGGAAGGTGTCAGCTCGGCGGCTGATGATGGAGAACAGGCCACACAGCAAGTCACCTCGCACTCCTTGCTATCTACCTCGTAAAGTCCTCAGAGGCGCCAGCAGTGCACCCCACTGATGGCTTCCTGGACTGATTAGAGAGCTCAGAAAGCTCACTACATTTTTGAGAGCGTCTCTCGCACTTCAGCTCAAATCAAGCATGTGAAAGTTGAAAAATGTTAGTTTTAGCCAGAGGAGCAGTAATGTGAACACTTAAAAACATCCATCAAGAATGACATTTTCTCTCGAAGTAATTATGGTTTTAAGCGAAGCGGCGTTCATGTCAATTCAAACCAATTACATCAGACGAAACACACACACACACACACACACACACACACACTTAGAATTGCAAAGCCTCGATTGGTCGCTCTTACCGTCAAAGATTAAAGATGCCAAAAGGCGGTATGGAAGTGCTCTGACACAAACAGAGAGGGGAAAAAAAACAGTCTGGATTCTGGATTGAGGCCAGTTAATTTTAAGAAGAGCTCCAAGTACGAGATAGTCCAAGTCAAGGATCACAGAGGGGTACAGTCCTGAATAGAAAGAGGGTCCAACTCAGAGCAGCACATGTGCCATCGACTGCTGAAGTGACAACGGCTGGTGGAACGCCTCACTCTGGACGCCCCAAACTACCCTTCTCACCGGACACCCCCCAGCCCCCACCATCAAACATTGCCGCTTCTTGTCACCCCTCCACACCCCCGTACACTCATCTCCCCCCTCCCCAACCCACAAACCCCTCCCAGGTCACCCTTTGCCCTAATATGCCTTCAGCAACTGCCACCAATTCATCAGTGTCTCTTCTGGCAATTGGGGCGCTTGTTGTTCGGCTCTTTTAAAGGAACACTCCAGTGTTTTTGCACGTTTCAGGCCCATTTACTGCAAATCATGTACGCTTTAGGGCTTTTTTCAATTAATCGATTAGTCATATAGTCTAGAAAATGTCTGAAAATGGTCAAAAACATCCATAAAAAGTTCCCAGAGCCCAAGGTAACATCTTTAAATTGCCAGTCTTGTCTCAACAACCGTATAAAAATTAGAAATATTACATTTTAAAGATATGAAACAGCAAAAGAATAAAATTGGCACACCCTTTCAGTGAAGACGCTGAAACCAGCATTTTTACTCGATGGAAGACTCAAAATTGTTGCTGTTTAATTCTCTGTCTATTCATTAATCGACTAATCTACGAATCATTTCAGCTTTACGTCGCAGCCAGCTGCATCCACTGGTTTCTATTCATTTCCATACAGTAAAAGAAACTTTCTTGAGTCATGTGTAATCGATCACAGTGAACACGTCTGTATTAGTTTTTGTCAGTGAAATTTTTAAGAGGCAATTAAATGCAGACCTTTCTCATCAATCTGCACTTAAACTGTATTAACACGAAACAGTAGTGTAACATTGACAAAACTGAAAACATGATCAATTGATTAATCAATGAGAAAATGAATTGCCAACAATTTTGAGTATCGATAACTCGTTTTAAGTCATTTATCAAGCAAAAATAGCAAACATCCTCTGGTACCAGCTTCTGAAATGTGAGTATTTGCTGCTTTTCTCTGTTTTATATCAGTGTAAATTGATTATCTTTGGGTTTTGGACTGTTGATCGGACAAAAGAAGACAAAAAAAAAACAACCTTGTGATGGGCATTTTTCACAGTTTTTTTTCCACATTTTATAAACATAATGACTGCTTATTCGAAAAAGATTATTGACAGAATAATCTATAATGATAATAATCAATATAATATAACTTAAACAGGTTTCAAGAGTGTACATTTTTATACTATATTAAATGCCGTGTGTCCACGATAAGGAGCCAAAGCTTGCAAACACTGTGTGTGTGTGTGTGTGTGTGTGTGTGTGTGTGTGTGTGTGTGTGAGGGAGCCACTAGCTGCCTAGCTGAGTGTGTCAGATCCTTGTTGCACACCAATCTGTCCCTCGTGCACTGTGTGTACATCCTCCATTTGGATCATGAGCTGCTGGCAGTGGGATGGCAGCTGCCTACATACCTTTTGTTCCACTGGACCCTTCAAGCCCCCCACCCCCCCAACCTACACACACATATATACACTTGCATGCTCAGCTGTCGGAGAGTTGAACACACCGGTAATGTCTTGTGCCACTCAGCCCAAACTCTCTACACTCGATTCTAAAATGACTCCTCTGCTGTCAGACTTGTCCGGCTGCACCGCCACATCTCCCCTCCCTGTTAGCTCTGATGAAGCCCGCCGCTGACGGCTATGATCTGCCGCTACGTCCAAAACTGTGGAAATCAAATCCTCACAGATCCGAACTTGGCGAGATACAGTTAGATGCAGAGAGGACTGTAAAAGGAGAGATTCTGTGACCGTTTGTGACAGTGGCTCCACTTCCCAAGGAATGACTCCCAGCCTCTGCCCTTTCCTGACCTTGAAATCTCCAAGGGGGCCCCGGAGGGTGTGGGAAATGGGAGGCCAGGAGTCTGGTAAACAGTTGTGTCATTGAGTTTCCACACAACACAGCGAATGTATGTATGGATGCAGGCACGTCTGTGCCCAGAGCCCAACGGGTTAAACAAGGGGCAAAAATTCCAAGTGCCAACTTCGTCCTGGAGCAGTAACTTATATGGATAAATCTGAGAGGGGAGGCCAGAAAAAATGAACTCCCTTCGTCTATCAGGAGCAGGAAATCTGCCCGTGGATGGGAAAAATATACACCACCACTAAACACAACAATCCTAATGTCACAGCACTGAGGACACAATTACTGCCACAACAAACACAAGTGCTCACTCAGTACTGGGCTTATCTGGCTGCCCCTTTTCCAGGTTTTTCCCCTGCTTGCCATCCACATTTGTCGTCCATGTGCACGGCTGCCTGGGGGCCCTCCATGTTGAACACAGGGTGTTGGCCCGGAGCCTAAAATGGGGATCTATATGAGCCTACCTCCGCTCTTCCTGAGACAAACGCAAGCGTTGGCCAAGACTGTGTGGTGCTGGTTACATGTGGTGGGGATCCGGCACTGAGGAGAGGTGGGGGAGGCACAAACACCGAGAGAAAGGATATCTATTCTCTCTCCTTTAACAGGGCGGTGAGAGGAAGCAGCTTCTTTGCCCAGAGGCAAGTGTATTTATGTTAAAAGGAAACACAAAAGTGTATAAGCTGCAGCTCTTGCAATGATAAACATCCATCCATGTAGCTGCAAATACTTGGGAACAGTTGTAGAGAAGACGAAAAGATTTGTTTTTGTGTTTTTGTTCCATGTGAAAGGTGTGCCACCTGAGTGATGCACCATCACAAAGAAAAACTCAAGAGGTTTTGCTGAAGACAAGCTTATTTGGTACTTTGTCTTTGTACCAAATGACTAATAGGTTTGTGAATAAACATGATATGCTTTCAAGGGTTTGACAGTGAATACCCTGATTATGCAAATCTGCCTCCCTCCCGAGGACGGGGTAAATTAAAAAAAATGACAAAGCTTTCCTCTTGTGTGACCTACATTATTGAGGAATTCTGCACATTTTTGTCATGCTCTTGACAAATCTCGCAGCACAATACAGCTCACAAGATGAACATTTTCAAGATATAACACACATCCACACATCTATCTACACATCCACATTATCTGAGGCAGCATCCAGATCAATCCTGAGACATGAAGGAGTCTTGTTAATCCACACTTTCACAGCGTTCATTTAAAACCACAAAGTTGGAACAGTGAATTTTACTTTCACTTCATGTTTAAGATGTCTGGTGATTTCAAACCATTCAGAAGGATTTCAGTCCTCTGTGATAACAGCTGTCCCAGAGCGTCTTTAGTGGATCAATACAATACACAGTCCATTTTCACCCATTGACTTCCATTTAAGTCTGCACCATCAAAACCAACATTATGATCTTATATCAACAAAGGGTTTCCTGCAGCGTGGTGGGCCAACTCTCCAGAAATAAAGACCACCTACACCAATATAAACAGTTAATACACCTTAATGAAATAAAACAGGTGAGAGAAATCGAGTAGAGGCCATGTATTGAAGGAGTGTGGCTAAAGTTTAGGCCAGTGATACTCAACTTGTGATACCCACATCTGTCCCGTGGCTGTCTGCCTGGCAGAAATACCTGAGGACAAACTTCTCCCAGGTGCCTGTGTGGGGCTGCTGTGACTGGATTTGCTTCTTGGCAAAGATGAGTGAGGACAGCAAACATCAAAATGTTGACAATGAAAACAGGCAATTAAATGAAAACTGGACAGATGAATTTGTCTTTATTTTGCCGCCTCACACCAAACCTCTGTGTTTAATTTGCCAAATGACAGCTGCTGTATGCAGGATGCTAATATCAAGTCAAACCATGCTAGCTTCAGCGCAGCGTTCCCGTCTGGTAGCACCGCAAGATATCTGATCAATATTATTAATGTCTGTTTATTAACTGGCCCCTGGCCTCCTGTCATTTTGTAAAAGTGGCCCCCGGGCAAAGCACGCCGAGTGTCCCTGGATTATAAAGCCCTTTGGATCAAACTTGTGATTTTGGGTGTAAAATGTTTTTATAGACAAAGAATATTCTCTGCAGCTACTTTTTTGCCTTTGATTTCTACCTTTTCATGATCTCTACACGTTGGCTGTGATGCTGTGTTGCTTTAGAGGGAGCACTAGATGATTCTGCATGCTGGTGATTGCAAATGGCAACAAGAAGTAAAATCCTTGACTGCATTACCCTGAAATTCTGTAAGGCGATGTCAGTAAATTGCATTCAGCCCCGGCTGGTTTTTCTACCAAACGGGTCAGACAGCTAATAGATCTAATGCTTGGAAGGAGCGAGCTGGACGAGGCTGGTGTTGTTTTTAGGCCACAGTTTGCATGTCATGCTTTTAGTTTCTCTTCATCATCCCATCCTCTGGCTAGAAAAGTGTCCACATCGGACATCAAAGTCTAATTTGGGCAAATAAGGCAAATCCACAGCCCCTGCATTAGTGATGATGGGATCCTCTTGTTTGCTGTAGCCACATTTTGTGATTTAGGCTGATAAGACAAATGTGTTTTTCCACAAAAGTCATTAAATGTAAGGCTGCAACTAACGATTATTTTCATTATCGATTAATCTGCAGATTATTTTCACGATTAATCGTTTAGTCTATACGATGTCAAACGTCTGACCAACAGTCCAAAACCCAAAGACTATTTTATTTACTGTCAGAAAGGACAAAGAAAAGCAGCAAATTGAAGAAGCTGGAACCAGCACGTTTGACATTTTTTGCTTGAAAAATGACTGAAACGATTAATCGATTATCCAAATTAATTTTCTTAATCGTTGCAGCTCTAGTTAAATGTTCACACAATAGGCCCTTAGTAGCGTTAAAACAATATTGTTACAGCTCCCTGTGTATGTTTTTGTACCATTTCACAGCCATAAAACCCATGGAGAAATGCTCTGTTAAATAAGCTTATAATAACACTTGTTTAAACTAATGAGGAAGATCTGATGTAACATGACCTGCTTAAAAAGATGGTGAGATTGCACCAGAATGCCCTCATGTCGTGTTTTATACAACAGTACCGGCCAGTATCTCTGTGTCTCATCCTGCCCCGGCCTGGCTCTCCCAATCCGGGGAGATTTGGTATCTCCCAGCCCCAGGAGCTGTCACAGCTAAAGGTTAAAGGTCAAGAGCAGCAAGACGAGCCCTAACAGACGCAGCAACCTGTTCCCTTCAACTGTCTGCCTCACTCAGCTGGCTCCAGCGGCCCCTAAAGCCTTCTCCTTTTCCAGGCCGCCACCGTCCACTCGGACACAGGAACAGTTTCAGGGACAAATTATTAATGTCAAAGTGCACTTTTACAGCTCTTTGGGCTAAATCCTTGTCTCACATGTCTCAAAATACTCTCTACTATTCCTCTACTTTAAGATTAAAGGTTCTTTTAAGGTGAAATCCATAAATTCTCATTGATTTCTCTATTTCATAATAAGGAAAACTTATCTCTTTAAACATTTACATGTCTCCCTGTGTATAGTACACTATATTTAAATGTTTTAAGTGTAGTAGTAAGCTTTTTCCATCTCCCTGCCAAGTGACTTAAGGGAGACAGGACCTCGCTGTGTTATCCTAATTAATGTTCTACGCTTGTTGCTATATTATATTTTAATCTACCAAGTAAATTAAAGCCATAAATCACTCAACACCTGTGACTCCCACGCCAGCACGACCGACTGGAGAGCGGAGAGACGGCAGACGTTTAGCTTACGCCCAGAAAAATAAAAGCAGACGTCTGGAATTAAAGATTCATCGATGTTCATTTCAAAGACGTGTTTGGATTGAGAGGTTTTGTGGAGGAAAAAAAAATCTCTTAAATTGTCATTCTTGTTTGAAGTGCTGTAGGAAAATTGTTCCATGGCCAAAACCAATTCTTATTTCTCTGGATATAAACAGCCTCTGCAGGCTTGTTGGAGCTGAATACTACAAGACGAGAACGTCAGTGTGCTTGCTGAAAGACTTGCAATGGACTGGTGAAGTGTTACAATCCTGTTTGCCAAATGCAGAGAGGATTATTTCATGACCCTGTGTGGCTGGGACTGGGTATCGAACCTCAATACATATTTGGTACAGACTGAAATGTGATCAAATCAAGTACTTAAAGCTGGCATCGAATGTCTGGTTAGATTTGTAGACTTGTTCTTTGATCAGATAGCTCCTGATTTAAATTAGCCCGCTTCCAGACCTCTAAATCGCCGCCCACATCTCTTATATTTTCAGCGATACAAATAAGTCTGGTGTTGTGCTCACTGACGGCTGTTTCCACCGGCTGGACCCATCAGATCTTAGCAGACGGGATTAAAAGTGGGGACATCTTCCCTCAAAGCTAGCTAGTAGGGTTGGGCGATATGATAGTATGTACCGTTAGGGGTGTAAGAAAATATCGATACACTTGAGTATCGCGATATTATGTTTTGTGATACTGTTATCGATTCTCAAAAACACTATCGATTTTTAATTAATAGTTTACATGCAAAGATTCGTGGCAGTGGTTCATTTTGTGTTGTGCTAGATAGCAGTGTTGTAATCTATCTTCTGAGAGCACATTTAGACACAATTCTGATGATGTACAGCTGATGGAACAGCAAACAGCTAATGTTAAATGAGTGGATCCCTCTCAACTCACTCTGGAACAAGTTCACATACGTTTTTTTTACTGATATAGGCAAATGTTAATTATGTTGATTATAGAGAAAATAATCGTTAGTTTCAGCCCTGGTATCAAATAATATAAAGAAGAGGAAGAAGGACTGGAGATGAGCTGATAATGAACAGTCTGGCTCAGGACAACAGACTACAAACAGCTGAAAACACGAAAGCCGCATCAAAGTCCACCGAGTCTCCAGCTGAATCACAGTCCACTTAACTTGCTGACAAAAGTGATGCCACGAACCAAATGTGGAATTGTTTTCTTCGCCAAATCTGCAAAAGCTGCTGCCAAGATGTCCAGCTGTTTTTTTTTCTTGTTTCCAGATTTATGCTTTTTGTGTTAAAGTACTGAAAGTTGGCCCTGAATACTTTTTGTTTTCTTAGTCTTTGATCAGATATTTCCTGATTTAAATGCATTTTATTTCGGCAAATCTTTTGTACAGCTGCTTTGTGTTACAACAATATTAAACACAGATGCATTTGAGATGATTTTGTAGATTAACATGTTTATATTCCTCAAAGGTACAGAGACTCAGATTTGGTATTGGCACTGGGTTTGCAAAATGTAAAATGATAGCCAGCCGTCATCATACTCTCTCAAGAGATTAAACTTATTTTTGGGATAAAAGCTAAAATTCTGACATTGTTCTTGAAATCTTTTTATTTTTTTTTTTTTAATTCTGGAGTGTCCAACTTTTCAAAACTAAGCAGTTTGACACAGGCCGTACTGTATGAGCAGGAAAGAGGCAAGACCAGACTGTCATGGCGCTCGACGCAGGCACGAGGCGTTTGATGTGCAATGGGGCGTCGAGGGCCACACGGAGCCAGCCCCCACCCCAGCCCACCCCACCCCCAACCTCCACAAGCTCCTTGACATTCACTAACACACACCCTCACACACACACACACACACACACACACACACACACTTCTTCTCAGAAACAGCTGACGTTTTAACAGGCTTACAACAGCTGACAGGCTACAGGTGGGGCAGAGGGGACCCTTCATAAGCCCTCCACCCCCCCTTCCTCCTTTTAGTGCCCGGCTCATAATTCCCCTCAGCAATCCACACACACACACACACACACACACACACACACACACACACCTGTTGTGACTCCAGAGGAATTGTCCTCTGTGAAAAGCCTTCCTCCATTCTGTATCACCCACCTACTCACACACGCACTCTCTCGTCGTCAGTGCATTAAAACAGGGCTTTATGACCCTCCAGCATGTGTTGGAGTGGCTCGGGAGTGTGTGTGCTGTGTCCGACTGTAACAACAGATGCTACCGTGGACCAGAACTACGGGCTAAAAGCACTAAGCTCCTTTGCTTTGCTTCGCTGGAGCCGGTGCCGGCATTACGGTGAGGAGAAAACCACGCTGTCATGTTAATCCATAATCATTTTAACCCACAATACCCAGGTTTTCACTTCAATCACCACTGTGGACAATCACAATGACAGTTTGACCATATGATGTTGGTCTTATAATCCTGAGGTCACACTTGAGTCAGGAAATAACAGACCTCTAAGTCGACTCGTTTTATTATCACGGGGTATTAATGCTTCCTCGATTGTTGGGAGTGAAACTTTGTCGGCGTTCAGAATCTGCAGCAACACAGCGAGATGCTTCCTTTGATGGAGTCTGAAAGGCTCCTCCTCATGAACATTCTCCCAACGCTTTTGTCAGACAAAGTTTCCTGCGAAGTGAATTGTGGTGGAGCACAGGCAGGATATTTAGGACGACAAGTATCGGTTTGTAAAAAAAAAAAAAAGAAGGAGAAAAGCTGGGAAGAAGAGAGGGGATTTGAAAGCACAGCACTTCTTTGGATTGGGTGAGAAAACCATGGGGTGAAAGGAGAAAAAAAAACACATCTTTGGATTATGTATTCTTGCTGGATGTGCAAAACGGAGCAAAAGTTTCCATAACTTCTAGTGCCGACTTTTTAACCACTAAATCTGTTCTTTCTTCTCTTCTCTCATCATTCACAGGGTGCCTCTAACCTGCAGCCTACTGTGACAAAAGAAATCATTTATCAACATTCATTTACATTTTGTAGTATAACTCAATAGGCAGAAGACGCAGGGCAAGCTTTTTCCAGAAGTACAGCTAAAAACACAGAGCTCAGGTACAACACCGCTCGAGTTAGGGGTCGTATTCTCTGTCTAACTCTTCCTGGAGCAAGGCATTAATGGTACTAAAGTTACGGGTTCAGTAAAGCTATTGATGCTAGTTTCCATGGCGCTGTAGACCAACATGCCCACTGAAAGGCATTCATCATAATCTGTCAAGATCAAGATAAATGTCACACAGGAGGAGGACAGTCTGGACACGACACAACAACAAATACAAGCTTAGTAAACCTGAGGATTAAGACTGTGTAGGAGGGGTTTTAATTCAACCTCTACGGGGAATGTTTGAGGCTGCATTCTGCAACAAGTCCTCCAAATTAAAACTACTATATATGTTGTTTGTAACTGTCCTCAAAGAGAAGCCATAAATAACTTTCTGGAAGGCAGTTACAAGCATTTTCTGGCCCCTATTGGCAGGACGATGGCAGGACGAAAAAACACAAATTTTCTGTTCCTTCTAAAACAGTTACAAATCACCATAGCAAAAGTGAAAGCGTTTTCTGATCTGACACTGCTATGGTTAAGGTTTGCAAAAATGTTGGTGGATTTAGGAAGTTTTTGTTCCTAAACCTACCAAAATCTTTGCAATGGTGATCTGCAACTGTTTTGGAAGGAACAGAAAAATGGTGTTGTCCTGCCATCGTCCTGCCAACAGGGGCGTCACATCAGGCTCAAAATGCTCCTAACAAGTAACCCAAACCATGAATGAGTTATACTAACCCAATCATAGTTTGGGTTTGTTACTTGTTAGGAGCATTTTGAGCCAGAAGGATACTCTTCTAACACACACACTGAACCAGCAGATTTGTGAGTTCAAGTGAAGCCCGTCTATTTTGCTATAGAAACTTTGTGTTTACATCTTGGATGGATCCAAAAAAATTACGTCTGCTATTACTGTAGGTCAAGAAAACAAGAATTAATTTAAAGAGTTAAGACTGACCTGCTCTCCAACTAGAGACAGCATTGGGTTGTTCAAACACTTAAAACAACATGTGTTTACATTTTTCTGACCCTGTTTTAGCGCCGCAACCTCTTAGGGAGTTGGTCAGGTAGGTGATGGATTAACAAAGCCTGTGACTTGCTTGGTTTCTTTTAACCATGACCACAATCTTTCCCTAACCATGACCAAGTAGATTTGGTTGCCTAAACTAAACCAAACCTTAACCACAGCTGTGCCAAATCAGAAAACAATGACAACCTATTTTGTTATTTAGTGCTGAGGACCAATAAATGTGGTTAAAACTGCTCTGTAAAGATAATATACTGTGTGGTTTTCTAATGTTCACGCAAAAAGAGTAAGGAAGCCTGATGATGCTGATGAGTGCAGCGCAAAAACATTTGAACATCTTCTTATCTAGTTTTCCCTCTGCTCTTGTTTTTCCCCCGTCACACTCTCTTTGCTCTTTCTTGAGAAAGCGGGAGGACTCTTTCTCTGTGAGACTGGTGGTGTTCCAGCTGTAATGTGATAACCAGTTCAATAACATAAACAACTGCCAGAATCCTCCAGAGGAAGGATGCAGAGAGAGAGCGGGAGAGAGTGTGTGTGTGTGTACATGAGTCAGTGGGTGGATGTCTGTGTGTGTTTGGTTTTACATGGGAGCGCGTGTGGGCTGGAGAGCAGGAGAGGCCTGGGCGAGAGGTGAGGACGAGTCAGCCATTGAACACCATCAAATAAAACGTTATCTAATGCCTGCACTGACACGGCCCGCCAGAAAACAAGTACACTCTCTATCGACCGAAAGCACGGCTGTGCTTTTGCCCGTGAAAAACACTCCTCGCTGACGCCGTGAGCTGGGTTTGTACATCAGAGCAGAGAAATGGATTTCAACAGCGCTTTAAAGAGCCATCAGGGTATCTGCACACTTTCTGAGCACAAATTTAATGACTTCTAAAACCTTTTTAATAGCTCCAAAAGAAAGAAAAATACTATTTCCGTGGCAAAAAAAAGGGCTGGAGCAAAGATACTTCAGGCTCAAATAAGAAAAAAAGAAAAAACTCTTCCTCTGTTAAAAGTGCGATTACAGCAACACAAGGCCTCTCTCTTAGGCAGAATCTTAACTATTTAACAAAGCTGCGTGCATTTAAAAATATAAAATAAAATATGAAGATAGAACAAAGGAAGACATAAAATATACAATCATTCCAAGTCCACACATTTTCAGATTCTAAAAATAAAAAGATAGTTTGACAAAAATATTGAAACTAGCTCTTTCCAGGGCTTTCAACCACATTTCAAGGTCTTCATCATTGGGCCATGACATGCATTGTTGAGATGCATGATTGAACGCTCCCGAAAAAGCCAGTAAGGAGGGTAGTGAGATATTTTTGTCGATCTTCTGTTACGAAAGTCAAAAACAAACTTTTTACGCTCAAAAATGAAGGTGCTTTATAACTTTTTGAGGATCCCTGGGAAACAGAGCCATGTTTAGTGTATTAATGTGATACTAATACAAATGACAAAAATCCACTTGATATATGTGGAATTCAGTATTTGGGTGTCAAATCTCAACACGGATTGAACAAACGAGATTGTAATCTTTAGAGGAGCTGGTGGGTGCGGATTGTTTTACCTTTGGACAGAGCCAGGCTAGCTGTTTCCCCCTGCTTCCAGTCTTTATGCTAAGCTAAGCTAACTGGCTGCTGGCCCCAGCTTCATATTTACAGTACAGATATGAGAGTGGAATCGATCCCCTGATGTAACTCTCGGCTTCCCAGAATGTCAAACATTTCCTTTAAATCATAATTTTGCTAATTCTAGACTGTAGTTTATGTTCTTGTAGGCAAAACTGACCTCTGATGGCTTCTTCTGTTGAATATTAAAAAGGTTTTTGTAGAAGAACATCTCATTGGTTTTGGTACTGAAACTCAGATACCCAGTCCTAGAATTTGGACTTTACATTGGCCTTATTCTACTGTGTTAATTGTATGCATTTGCACAGTAAAGCTCTGTAAAATCTTAATAAAAATCATCCGGCTTTAACAAGGATGAAACAGCACAATTTAAGCACAAATACACATTTTGTACCTCGATGATACTCACACACATGAACAGATACAGTGTATGTGTTTATGCATGAACACACATACGCACGCCTGGAGTCATAGCAACATCACACGCACATACACAAACATAAGGAAGTGTGTGACTTTGGAAGGGGTGGAAAGGGGATTTCTCTAGCTCCTCCTCCCTCTACTTCTTCTTCTTCTCTCCATGGAACCGTTCCCAACTCTGGGTAATGACTATTCTACAACAGAGGAAGAACGAAGAGGAATAAGCTGCTTTCCTCCCTCCACCTCTATACACTCTCTTTCTCCACATTAGCTCGAGGCTTGCTCAATGAGCCCTGCGCAGATGGTCCCATAACACCACCGCAGCTGTGCGACCGTAAAACGATGCCACACCCCAGCGAGGAAGAGGTTGATATACATTCAAATATTCAAATGAGGCCGTAACCTCTCTGCCGCACTCCGCTGGAAGTGGAAGAGAGGTGTGGGAGGAATTGGATGGGAGGTGGGACCGGAGAGAGTGGGGGGGGTGGATGGAGGCTAGATGACGATGATGAACAGCAAGAAAACGCCAGGACCTCAGACAAAAGAGAGGCAGGGTGAGGAAGAGAGGTGAGAGAGAGAGAGAGAGAGAGAGAGAGAGAGAGAGAGAGAGAGAGAGAGAGAGAGAGAGAGAGAGGTTTAGAGAGAGGGGGGAGTGTGAGAAGCCTGGGTGTAGTGTTTCAGCTCCTGGCTCTGCTGCTTGCTATTTCAGCTGTGCCTGAGTGCTGGCCAGCAGCCCCTGCTCTCACGCCATCGTAACCCCGTCAGTATGGTGGCACGGCACTTGGGCTGCGTTCACACTGCAGCTGAAAGTCTCCCATATGCCCCCCCCATCTCACACAGATCTGATTTTCCCTCCTCAGTGTGATTGGCAAAAAAAAAAAATCTCCAATTCCAATCTGGACCACATGAATCTGTGGCACCGGATCAGATCTTAATGTGTTGTGGCCTGCGTGAGACTTCACCAAGGTGACTGAGTTAATTTCACGTGAGATGATCGTCATGAGTTTGGCACCGGGGCAGCCTGGCTGAGCCAACATTAGCTAAGAGAAAACACGACAGGAAAGAAAGCCAAGAAGCGAATAGCTGGTTGGTATTTAGGGAGAAGCCTCGATTCAGACAAAACCTGAAGGAATGTGGTGAAGCCAAGATCAAAATGTGCTGGAATTCAGGCAGAACAATAGGCACAAACAGTGAAGTGACATCAGTGATCGTTCAGGTGTGTCTTTTTCAGCATCACTGGCAGTGTTTTTCTGGGGTTACAACCTATAATAAATACTGTGATCCAAAAGAAGTCAAGTTTTACTGGCAATTTAGAACACGAAAGCCAGAAGCGTGAGCATCCTTCACTTTTTGTGTTTCTTCTACCTCTTTCTGTATCGTGAAAGGGATGAAAATTTTGGCACCCGCTGCAACGAAATGATATCTGGCAGAAGCAACTTGCAGTACCAGTTACTATTCCAGTTTTGAGTCAGCAGAAGACCTTTGATTACGAAACATTTCTGCGTCTGGAGGCAGAATGAGCTGTGTTTTCTGAATACTGAATGATGCATCAGAGGTAGAAACGCTTTCCTAAAACAGATGTACAGCATTTCAGAGAAGAAGAAAAAAACTCTCCTCTACATCTCTTTTCTCTTGCAGCTTCCTCCGGTCTTGTAGGTGTGCAGCGCTCCTTGATCCTTCAGTTTTCTCGCTCACGTCTTCCTTTATAATCTTTTGCGATGCATTGTTCTCGGAGCTCCCTGGCAGCAATACCACACAGACCTCCAGTGAACCCTCAGTGTGCACAGTGGAGACTGCAGCTTCAGTCACTGGACAGAGAAGCTTTAATCCAAGCTGAATATAATGCAGTCGATCGCTGGCCGCTGTTGATTCTGATTCTCAATAATCCTCCTGGTTTGTGCTGCTCTTACTGGATCTCTGGCAACACCAGTAACCTTTGATTCCAGCTGCGTTATGAAATATTGAGTTTGGAGTTATGAAATGTTTCTCGCACATGTGATGCAGTGATAACAAGGTCACTGCTATGACACTGATATCAAAACTAGGACAGGTTCTGTATTTCTATCAAACACCAGTAGGATATTGTACGAGAGCTTCAAGTCCTTTTCCTCAAGTCCCATGCTGGCAAGCATGTCATGTGCTCTGCTTTATTGCCCTTGAGCAAGACACTAAATCCCTCCGACCTCCAGGGTTACTGCTCTGCATCTAAGCTAACATGACCTTGACCTCTGACCATGACCTTGAATGGATAAGGGAAAGTTAAGGTTTCCTGAGGCAAATCAATAAAGTCTCACACATTGAAAGTATTGTATGTTGTGTATTTTAATCAAAAATATATGTATATATATATGATGGTTTAGATATTAATATGGAATGTATGTATATCTGTGGTATATATAGACATTAATAAACAGTATAAATACAGGAGAAATTGTATTTATATTAGAGAAATATCCAAAAAAGACCAGTCTTTTTTCTGCTTTTTCTTTCAGTGCTGTTCATTTGGTTTGTCACTTTTCTTCTTTTCACTCTCTTAAAAGCTCCAAGACTATTGAGAACATAATGGAATTTTAAATAAAAGGCTGTATTGCTGCCAGAAGCTGAACTAAATGGATTCAAAATTGAATTTAAGTGGATTTTGACACCACGGCCCAGTCAAGGTCAAGCCAGGCCTGGTTTTTGAGCGGCGCTGAAGCCCTGAGAGCGCTGTGACTCCCCGCTCCAGCTCCTGTTCTTTAAGGTCAATCCTGCAAATTGTGTTGGGTTTAAGTTGCATTTAACCTACATAGACGCCACTAGGTTGTGTCTTGATCCAGGACCGCCGGCCTCTGATCCCACCACACACCCAGTACAATGTCCATTTGGGTAGCTTTGCGTCAATGACCTCTTTGGTTGATAAAGAGTATATTAAAAGAAGGAAAATACAACATAATCTGGATAAAGTGCTGCAGCAAAACGGAGAGTGTTAGATCACAAAACAACACAGACACCTGGAGATGAAATGTAACGAGAGGGCCAGAGTCCTACAGATTCCATAATCCCTGATCAAAATAAATGTTATGTGCGTTCAGTGTTTTCATTTGCTCATCTGTTTCTACCTCGTAGCCAAAACGAGGTCAGCACAGATTTCCATTTTGGCTCCAAAGCTGGTTATTTCCAGCAATTTCTTCTGAGGCGGACCGGATAAATTTAGTGCCCTGAACAGGATATTTTTAGCAAACATCAACAACTGAGTAGGGATTTACCACACAGGTTTTTTTTTCTCCTAATTTCCGTTTAAATTTTATCTAACAGATCTTCATAGAATGACTGCAGCGAACGGTGTGAAGTGAACAGACCTGGTGAGCTGCGTGACTAATGTTCAACAGACAAAATTAAATCATCACTGAAATCAGAGTAGTGTATTTTTTTCAGAGCGGGCAGGAATTTGGCATTTAGCTCAAGGGCACTTTGGCCGAACACTCAGATACAGTTCTGTGACCTTTCAGATTACAAGACTCTTTAAAGTCCAGGTCACCCTGCTGCCCTACTTCCCCAGAATCCATCATCTGAGGACAGAGCAAGAGGGATTCTCTGCAGCTCTGTTTATCTGGGAGATGAATGGAAACTTTGCGGTAAACCACAGAAGGTTGATTATAATTTAGGCCATGGGTGACAGTCAGATCAAACTCCAGCAGACGGGAATTTGGGATCCAACTTTCCCTTTAAGCTTGGAGGCTGTGTGAGCCACTTGTGCTGAAAGCTGAGACTCTACTCGCCACAACACACAAGGTTGTTTTCATGGCAACACAACTTCCTAATGTTTCGCATCATATTTCACTGACTAACACAAATAAATAAAGCTCAAGTTCCAGTTTACAAGCAAACTATTAAAAAGGAAGGACTAGGAAACAAACAGCCCCAGGAACTCAATTCAGGAACCAGTTCAGGAAGTAAACTGTTTGCGTCTCCCCCACGTCCATGATGATTAGGCAAATTAGCTCGATAATGGATTAAAAAAAGCAACAAGACAACAGAGCCAACGTATTGTTCTTTGAAATTTACTGCTGTGTGACTGTGATGTTGGAACGGAAAATGGAAAGGAGATGTGCAGCGTTAAAAAGAAAGACCAGAAAGGCAAGATGTCGATGTCCAAACTGTTTTTCTTGTTTTTCTTGTCTTGGCTTTAGTGCGTAGACACAAAAGGAAAACAGTGCTGTGAGAGCGCTGAGAGGGAACCAGAACAGTAAAGTTGTAGCCGCACAGATAAACCATGAGCCGAAACTCACTATAAAGCTGCATAAAGCAGCTGATAGATTCTCTGCAGGTTCATCATACGAGCGACCCCCTTCACACCGTCACACTGTTTTTACATTGTCATTATAAAAATATAAATTATAGCCACTTTAAATAAAAATGTTTCTGTTGTTGTTCCTGTACGGCTGAATGGGTTTAGACGATATTGATACGTTTCAGATTTTTAGCTTTTGTTAAATAAAAAAAGGGTTTTGTAGAATTTATAGTTCTCTAGTTTCGGTATCGTAACAGCAATAGTATCAAGAAATGTCAGCTTTATTAGCATCCTCTAGGCTTCTGTCAGTTTTGTTAAGAGCTGATAAGAAAGTCCACCCTGGTAGTCCTCAGGGCCGGGACGATATGCATCTCCTGATTCAATACTATCACGATGCTTGGGTGCCAATTCAATATATTGCGATTTGATATTACGATTTATTGCAATTTTTGTTTTTTTAGCACCAGACCATGGGGAAAAAGTTGAATCATACACTTCTAGAGACTGTATATCATCATATTTTCAAAACAATGTCAGTCTGTCTGAGTTTTATTTCAGAAGCATCATTACTATACTGCATATAAAAGTGGTAAATACAATATTATGAATATATATACATACATACATACATACATACACACACACACACACACACACACACACACACGTATGTATTTTTATATTTTTATATTGTTAATATATTTTATTGATATATACAGTATATAATAAGCTGCATGTCATCCCCTCTCTCTCACCCACCTTTCCTGTCTCTCTCTACTGTGACCATCAAGAAAATAAAGCAGAAATGCCGAAAAAAAAATTTTTTTTTAAATATTTAATATGTAATAAAATAATATCGATTCAGGAATAAAAGAATTGATTAAAAAAAAAGAATCACGATGCTTAAGTGAATCAATGTTTTTCCGTCACCCTTAGCAGTTCTTGGACCATACAGTAGTAAAGTCCAACCCCTGCAGCAAGGCCTGTTTGAGGGGCAGGAACTATGACCCAAGACCTAAAGTCAGACCTTGGTTCCCCTGGTTGAAATTCAAGTCTTCCTAAAAAGGTTCCTGGGTTCCTGGAAAGGTTCCAGTCATCAAAAAAAGACTAAAAGGTATCACAGTTGTTCCCCACAGCAAAGAGTGACAGACGGTTGCTTGCGCTGCAGGTTTCTGGTTTTCAGAACCGGCCTTTTGCTCAGTATTCTGTTTTGGAACGAAGGCTTACAGTGGTTGGAATTTCAAGACCCTCCCAAATATGATTTAAGTATTTATCATGAAATGTATGTTTTAAAATGTGTAAGGCCAAACATCTCAATCAAATCATGTCAGAAAAAAAATCCATCTATAATTGACGTGCAATTTTGCATTCAGAGCTCTAACTTGAAAGTGTCGTTCAAAAGTGAAACATGGCTGCTGTTTAAAACAAACGGCTGCTGACATGAAAGTGAGGCACATTTTTGGATTCTATTAAATCTATGAGTCATCTTAAGAGCTCTGCTTATAAAATACTCATGCATTTAAAGATTGAATCATCTGTGTTTGTTAAATATTGATGAATTTAACATGGATAACGGATACGCACAGACACGTTTGACATTTTATTGACCCCTTAGATACTGAATTTCTCTGAATTCACTACAGCCAAATAAAGACAAGCAGGGAGACGAATTGCAGTGTGTTGCAGCATCAAAAACCCAAAGGATGATCATCTCAAATAATTAGGAAGTTTTTACAAATGGGGGCTCCTGCCATCACAACAAACACATACCAGAGGCTGTCTGACGATTCCCTTCCCAACCCTCACTGACTGTTATTTAATTAATCCAAACTTAGTAACACTCTCAGGGGACAAATTACAGTCTTAAACACACCCCTCCTTACAGACAAATGTGATTTGTTTGCAGAAAATGCTTTTAATTAATTTCCTCAAAAGCGTTCGGCAAGAATAAACATGCTTTAAAAATGAAATTTCTGGTGGTAATCTACAAGATTTTGCCTCCATCTTTGTTGCTCAGCACTCACTGCTGCTGCTCTGCACTTCCAGAGATCACCTGTCAATCAAACAGTGTGGGCGGATTTTTTCAGGTTTCTCTAATTGGTGCTCTTTTCCTTTGTCTCTTCAACCACAGTCAGAGACTCTGCTACCTGCAGCTCTACTTCATCTGTTCATTTCAAACATAAAACACGTCACTTCTCTGCAGCAGACAAAGTTTCCCAAAGAAAACAATGTTTAGATCCGCATATAAAAAAGATTTCATGACTAAATCCTCAGACAGTGTTGATACTGACATGACAATACTGACAATAAGATCAGAAAATAATGTTAAATAATCAGGCTCGTACTGTTGTCATCTCATTAAACTGCAGTAGACAAAATAAATCCGTTTCAAACAGTGTTTCCTAAATGGTTTCAGATCTCAAAATCACCAAGTTATCAACAGATTCTGGTGATTGTGATTAGAAATTGACAACAGATTTGTGGATCAAGATAACTTGAAATCATCATGTCATCACCACAATTTAGGCATTCTAATAAAATCTGATAGATACAATTATTGAATCGTTGCCTGGCCCAGGTATCAGCTGAATGACGAAGACTGGCAGAAAATGAATCTACAAGAAATCTGATGAATGATTAATATTCATCATCATAAATGCCAAACGTTCTCCAGCCTCTCAAATCTGAGAATTTGTTGCTCTTTTATGCTTTATATCTTTGTAAACTCAATTTTGGAGGATTTGGACTGTTGATTGGACAAAACAAGATATTTGAGGATGTCACATCTAAACAACTAATAAATTAATAGAAAACTAATAAGTTTATAGTTGCAGACTTAATCTTTAAAGTGCAATGTAACTTTGTGACAGAAATGAGCAAAACAGAGATTCATTTATATGAAGATATCGCAGATCTCATTTCTTCGTACATTTCTCTGATAATATAATGTGTTATAATATAATACAACCTGTCTGATAGAAAATCACCCAGCGATCCTTTCAGAGCGTCCAGCAGCAGCTGAGGAGCTCATCCAGCCTGCAGCCTGTCCAACACAAACACAGCTAAACCAACAACCAACCTCCATCAGGCTGTTTGAAGGAGCCTCCATCAACACTCAGCTCACTAAGCTAGCACTTCACAGAAACACACACACTTTCAGTCCGCCTCCTCCTCCTCCTCGGGATGGGTCTGCATCACCTCCCTGCCCTCTGGACTGAAGAGCCCCCCCCCCACTCTCTATGTGCTCATTACCTTAATTGATGTTTAACCCGTAGATCAGCAGCTGATGATGGCTCAATTAAGAGCTTGCTGGAGGACAGGGATTAGTCCTGTGTAAGTAAGGCGGTTTGTTGCCCTGCAGCCACGGCTCCTCTGGACCCTAATCCTGCACTTCGGCCCCCGAGGGTCAGAGCAGGGAGGACATGTTGGCAAATAGTTCCAAACAATTACACCATGCATGTACAGCTGGGTGTCTTGAATTTTTTCAGGGCTGCAACTAATGACTATTTTCATTGAGAAATAATCTGCAGATTGTTTTCTCGATTAACCAATTTAAAAAAATTGATAAAATGTCACCAAATAGTGAAACGTGTGGTGCTGAAAAGCTGCTGCTTGTTCGGTTTTTCCATTTAAAACGCAAAAATTCTGTTTACTGTCACAGACGAATAAGACAACCAGCACATATTCACATTTGAGAAGCTGCAACCAGTGAAGTTTCTGCATTTTTGCTTAAAAATGATGATTAATTGATTATCACAACTTTCTGATGATTAACTTATCCATTAATCAACTGTTCGTTTCAGGTTAAAACATTTACAATGCAAATACATGAAATCTGGCACAAATATGTGTTTTTGATGCCTTGGTTTGAAGGAGACATTAAATTAAAATTCTACATTAAAAAACACAAAACAGCCATTTAACAACACCCCGCTGCAGTCAGAACAGTTTTCGAGGTTCAGCACTGAGCCCCACATGCATGTACGTAGTGGTTTTTTCAAACTTTGGAGAACTTTATGCCTTTGGTTTGGTGCTTTTAGGAAGGCTGTGCGATAAGACGATATATATATTATATACACACACACATATATATCTCATGTGACGTTTCATATTATGCTCTATCATTTATTACACAGTGTTGCAAATCACTCTCTACGGCAACATTTTTCATCATTTGGATGACGCTTTGCATTCTTTCACACGACACGGATGCAGGCAGGAAATTTGCATGAAGGCAACACAAACAAACATGGAGGAGAGTGAACGTGACACAAACTGGAGAAGGACTCCAACCAGCCAAGACAAAACCAGGAGCTCGTACCTAATAAGAAACATGCCTTTCCATGTGGTCATTTTATATTAACTATTTATTCATTGAATTTACAGAAAATGTGCCATTTCGTGATATGTATCGTTATCTGGATATGAAATGAACGATATCGAGATATGAGATTTCGGTCATATCGCACAGCCGTGAGACTGATGCCGTTCACAACTGGGTAGAACCAAATGACTTAACGGAGACCCCTGATGATACGACTCTCTGTCCTCTTCCAAGCAACGTGATATAGCAACAGGAAACAACCCCAAACCAAGGGGCTTCTTGAGTATCCAGTTTCATGCAGTTTCATGGTAGACTGAGGTGGATATTGACATTTAATAGAGCAGGCTCTTGTGCTCTGAAAGCCTAGCACATAAAAATGGGCCGAGAGCAAACCACAGACTGGACGGGGGGGGTGCTCAGATTCAGTTTTGTTCTTCGAGTGTTCCCAGCTGGTGTGAAAATAAAAGCTGGTAAATTACAGCAGAGCAAAGCAGGTTCACGCTTAGCCAAAAATACAGGACTCTAATGCATTTCAGCTCTCCCTGCTGGTTTCTAGCCTGGCGAGGCGACACTTCGGACTGAACATGAAGTTTCCTTCCAATAATCAGCAACATTTGCTCCCGTTTGCATCCATGCTTGCAACTGATTAGTTTCATTATCTGTTCTATAGATTCTTTTTTTCATTAATCGATTTACTGTGTAGTCTTGAAAATGTCCCCAGAATTGTTCCCAGAGCTCGTCGACTTCTAAGTGTTTATTTTGAATGAGTTAAAAATCCTAAAAGAGATTCAGTTTATAATCATAAGATACAGAAAAGCTGAAAATGCAGACGCTAGAAGGTGCAAATGTTTGGTATCTTTATTTGATAAAGGCGTATTTTACAAACTATTAATCAATTAAAGTTAATTTTGATCTTGGAAATAGCAGTTTGACAAAGAATTCTTATGAAACAAATTTTCCACCATTAAACATTCGCTGACAATTCACTTTCCAATTCACTGTCAATTACTCAACAAGTTCATTCCTGTCTGAAGCAGCATTTGGTACCAATCCACCCACACTGCCATTAAAAAAATGTCTTACTACATTTTTGCAGCGCTGAACGTGAGCAACCGGAAAATAGTGAGTCATGTGACTTTCGTCGACAGGCCCCGGCTTTGCTTCGCTGCTAATTTGGACATGCGAGACTGAAAATGAATCAAATCCAAAACTGTAACACGCTGAACTTTTCCACTGCGGTTCAGGCCAAAGGAAACAAACAGTAGGTGTGATGAGCAGCACCAGGAGGGTCTGGTTCCTCCACCCTGCGTGGTGCTTCTCTGGCTGCAGGCACAGAAGGGAGGCCATTTTGAAAGCACAGTAGGGGGAGAGTGGATTGTGAGGTGAGGCTTACTGCTGCTAGTTCCCACATTAAGTGGCTGATGGTCTCCTCTTTGTACAAAAAACACCTTTGGCTTTAAGTTCCATTAACGGAGATGAAGTGAGGACATTTCTTTCCCTCTTTCAGTGTGCCGGGGTAAAGCGCTGCCCTGCGATGATTGAATCATAGCCATAATAGCAGAAGGCAGAGGCCTGCTGCGCGGCTGAGTTCTTCCTGTTCTCCTCACTCAGCGTGGGAACAGCCGTGGACAAAATCTGCCCTGGAATCGGCACACAAAAGAGGCCATGAAAGCAACACGACCGGAGCAGGTAGTAATTGCTCCTTTCTGCTGAAATGCGTCCGTCCGTTTGAAAAGGAGCACGGCTCGTGGTGCGAGGCTTTCAGTTTGACAGCAGTGACGGGGCCTGCTCGTCTAACCCGACTCACAAGAAGGATTTTTGGGACGAGAGCAGGCGAGCACGCGGAAAACACACAGGCTGTTCTATTGTAGGAGACTGAAAAGGTAAACAGCCAAATCAATGAGGTGGCAGGAGACTTGCCCTCCACGCCGCGGTGGCTCCAGTAGCTCAGCTCACCTCTATTCAGCACTAAAACTCTTCCTCCCTTTCTGTCCTGTTTCCTTGGTGTCAGAATATAAAACAGACTTTTAACCTCCACAGCGTGCTGATGTCATTTTCTGCTCCCACTGGCTAATGCAGCCCAGGCTTCAGTGGTGATTAAAGCCCATCAATACTCAGCCTGGCCAACAAACAAATTGATTAGTGAAAATTAGACCCCGGTTAGAATTACAGTGCACGCCAAAGTCCTGCGTTCCACTGTGAAGGTCTGGAGGGTCTTGACTAATGGAGAGCTCTGGAAAATCTGTCAGGGGATTAATGTGTCGCTGCTCACTTGCTCTTTAGTTCAAACGCACGATTCGGACCTTATTCTATTCCCCACAGACCATCTCCACTCGAGTGTCTCAGCTTTCACAAAACCAGCAGCAATATTTAGGGAATTTGGTAGCATTTTATCGTTTTATTTATAAAATGTCAGAAAATAGTAAAAAAAGAAAAATGTCCATCACATGTTCGTAGAGTCCAAGGTGATGTCTTAAAATCAGTTGAGAGAAGATATTCATATACAAGAGAGAAGCAAATTCTCACATTTGAGAAACTGGAACCAGAGAATATTTTGGCATTTTTGCTTGATAAATTATTGATAAACATTTATAGATTCATTTTCTGTTGATCAACTAATCAATTAATGGACTAATCGTTTCAGGGCTAATCAAATCTGAAACCAGTGTCAAATCTGATCAATTCTATTTACATTTAGTTTAGTAACAAAACCCATAAATAACAAATTTAAAAAGTAAGACTCAAAAGACAACTTAACCCTTTTTACCTGCCAGATTACATGTTTGCTAAATGGCTACCTGGATTTGACGATCTCAACACAAGGTCCATTAGTAGCTGTTCTGGAGCTTTGGATCTTACATGATCTTCCTCAGCAGATGGACTTTTCTGAGCACGCTGACCACCTTGGTTTTGGTACTTTGAGGCCAACGAGGACGAGAACTCCTTAAAGTGCTCAGGGGGGAAAAAAGGGAAATAGAGCATCTACCATTTCATGACAATCGGGCAAAAACATGTCCTGAGGAAGGTCGTGCGATACGATCAAAAGCTCCAGAACAGCTACTAATAGACCTTGTGGTGAATATATATATATTTCTTTTACATTTGTCTTTTCTGATTAAAAACAGAGAGGAGATAAGACATTTGGTAAAAATTGAGTTTAATAAATCTTTACCGATCCAAAAAGGAAGTGGCTACTGGAACCGAACCCCACCAATATAACAATCAAAATCAAAGTCAGTGAGTGATATGTGACTGAACTATAGAGCAGAAAAGATCAATCATTGGTTGAAAATGAATTACCAACTATTTTGATATTCGATTAGTTGTTTATGAACATCCACTGCTTCCAGCTTCTCCACTGAGAGGATTTGCAGCTTTCCTCCGTCGTATATTATAGTAAATTAAATAGATATGTGGGTTTCCCACTATTTGAAGACGTCTCCTTGGACTCTGAGAAATAACAACAATGGGCACATTTCACAATTTTCTGATATTTTACAGAAAATAAATGGCAAACTGATTAAGTAAGAAAAACAATCAGCAGATTAACCGATTATGAAAATAATCGTTGGTTGCAGCCTGAACCCTGGTGCGATTATTGATGGTAACACACATGCTACAAGACCTTAAACTGAACTTTTATATGCTGTTACACACAAGAAACTCCACTCAGTCAGACACTGACGCTCTCTGTAATGTCTGGAGAGAACGACGGCCGACTGTTTGCAATTCAGCAGGAAGCTGCGGCAGGAGAGAATGATTGTACTTCCTCAATTTAACAGAAGCAAGGAGGGAGAGGAGGGGTTGGTTTCTCTCCACCCCCTTACTGTGTTTTGACTGTAGCCAGCAGAGCACACGATGGAGCACATGGCTGAGCTTCAGTACGGAAAACCAAAAAACCCCCAGTCCTGTTTCCTCCCAAACTCTGACTCTGTGAGTTTGGATGGATGTTTGGGAGAATTCATTCCAAAGATTATTTTCACTATAAAAACTGTCTCCTTAAGTTTTGTCCCGGCCGGCAGGGAGCTTTACTCTGTCAATGAGAGCGGGCGCACGGCTTCGCCTGCAGTCACGGCTCTCAGGGACACAAAAGCCCATTACTGGAGCTGAGCCCATAAGTTATCTGCAGCTTAAGCCCCTTTTCACTGAACAAGTCCAGTTACAATATTTTGTTCAATTTATGGATTGTGTTCCTGTATGAGTACATGAGTGAAGAGGCGAGCCCTCCAGAGACTTAAGAGAGAGAGACTCTGCTGCAAGAATGTAAGGAGAGAGGTATCAGATCTTAAACTAAAGTGCACCGCCAGCATTTCTTCCTGAGCTGAGGGAGGTGGCGATGGCAATGTAGACCTTCAGTAACGCCAGGATTGACGCCACGATACAGGATAGTCGGCACGGTCACATCTCACATACCCCCTTTCCACCAACGCCAACCTAGTGCTAGTTCTGGGCTGGTGCTAGTGCCGGTTCGGAGTTGGTTCAACTTGAACCTTCTAAGAACCGGTTTGCTTTTCCACGGGCTTGAGAGCCACCGTAGAGCCACGCCATTACGTCACCGCTTTCCCAGTAACACTAGCGCCGACTTCAAGCACAACAGCAACAATGGCGGCCTACATCATTTCTTTACAGGTGGCTGCTCGCCGTGACTGCTATGGATGACGATTACGTTCGAGAGGAACACGTTTTGATTATTATTAATTCTGAACATAAGTTTTAGTTGGTCTTGTTGGTCACGATGATCCCACCCCTGACGTAAGCGGTTCTTGGACAAAACTCACGATTATTGAGAAGCTGGGATTTAACAAGTACTGTTAGTGCAACTTTTAGGTGCTGGTCGCTTCAAAGTGGCATCAGTTTGAAGATTTTAAGCTTTAAACCAAAAGGAAAGCAGAGGGATGAGATGAGGGGAGGAAAAGATCTGATGCTGGCAAGTCAAGTTTTCTCTGGACGATGTTCTGACTCTATCAGACAGATCTGATTTCACTTCAGACCCCTAATTTATTACTTCCTTGGATGCAACCTCACTTTGTGATTCAGCCTGGTAACACAAAATCTTCAATTAATATTTAGTTCAGCTCTACTTGCGCTGAGAGATTCGGAGCAATTCTGCAGGACACATTTGCGTGTCAAGGTACATTTTATGGACTAAAACCTGCAACCTTCTGCTAAACCATGCAACCACCCTGCCGAAACTGAGACTCCCCTGTTTATTGTCCATCGCATCAGCCAGTCACACCTTCATCTCTATATTACCTGCCTTATCTGGACAAACACTCATCTGTGGCTACACTGAGGCGAACGCGTCCTACTGCCGAAGACTCACAAAGAAAGAACCACTAATCTGCTCTCCTATGACTGCTGGGACCGCTCACCAGCACTGCTCACCACCCCTTATCTGGACTGTCTCCCTCTGGATCCTTGTGACACCTTTATGGCAACCTGGACTTTACCTGCAGGCATTGCTGAAACACTGTCGGTGTCGCAGCACATCCCTCTGCTGCACTAGATAATGATGTAATAGATAACAGTTCCTCCTGCCTCCTGACATGAGACTTCTCTCCAGAGACATACTCTCATTGTCTTGTTGCCCTCTAATCCCAGTCACCTGCTGCCAAACCAGTGCTGCACGCATGTGGAAAAACTGACAGAGAGCACATTTATCATTCCAAAAGAATCTCAGAGTTAACTTGAAGGGGAGTTTTATTCGGGTTTATTGATGCCATCATTACAAGGCCTGCTTCCACGAGCAAAATGGTTTCCGGGTTTGAGGAGGAAATTAGAAGTTTGATGGCACTCTCTCCCGGGAGAAAAGCAATTACGCACAGCAATGAGAGCACAATTGTCGGAAATGGGCTCATGAAAGAGACATAAAATTATTCGACAGACACAATAGCTTTAAGGATATGAGGAAAAGCAGCCAATATGTTTCTTTTATAAAAGAACACAATTACACCAATCACTACAGTCTTCTTGAGGCAGAAAAACAGCCTTCTCTCTCTTTATCTGCCCACTTTTCGCTGCAATGTAAACCTGTCATTTAATGCGTAAACGAAATTGATGGCGCGATAAAAGTTGCCAATAAACTAAACGTGCTTTTCCCAGAGATGAAATCCATTTGCAGAAATGAAGAGAAATCGTGTAAGAACCAGGCTGACACTTGTCGTAAATCGTTTCTGACAGCTCCTAATGGAGTGTTATTACTGTTGCGCACAACGCACAAAACCCACCGGCTGCGAGGTGTTATTTACAGGAGGTCTGCGGGAGAGAAACGCGCGAGCAGACAGTGAAATTAAAGCTTGCCTGCAATACCAGGTGTTAACTTAGCAAACTACATGAAGCACCTTGACACAAAACACTGACGGAGACTGAGGCTTTTCAGGCAGCACCGTGCAGAACCTCCTCGGAGTTACCACCACCACAACACCGTGTCAGCTGTATCAACTCCGAGCGAAACACGCGAATTATCTAAACACCACCACCGCAGCGTCTGGACACGCAGCTGTCAGAACTGACCAAACACAGGAAGAGGCAAAACAAAAAAATGTGGCAAACGTTACTGAAATGCGGACACAAGCTGGTGAAGAGTGACTTACCCGAGCAGTGTATCCACATCTGTTTGGTGAGACGGGAGGTTCAAACGACACACTTTGTTGCATTCAAAACGCACAGACGGTGTTAACGAAGGCGAAATGTAACTCTCCGCCGACCGCGGTGGGCTACCAATTAAAAAAAAATCTTCCTACTTGATGTACAAGGTAACTATTTAGTTATGGCAAATGGTGCCTAATCTATCCTGTGGCATTGCTTTATGATTGACAGGAGCACGGCCAATGGGCTCGAGCTGTGCGCGCTGCTTCGACCAATCAGATCGTCAGCGCGGAGTTGGTGGAAGGTGAGCTGTGAAGTAGGAAGGGCTGACGGCGACATCATGTGTTAAGAGTTTATATCCCTCCGCTTGTCATGTTTTGAGAGCAGCAACTCCACTTTAACTGCTTTTTTTTAATATTAACCAACCGCAAATCAGAGTTTAGTTAGCGGTTGTTATTTCATTATTGTAAGCTACGTTATACCTACTACAAGCTATTAAAACTGATTTCTTTTTTACATTAAACATAATAATTTTTGGAAATTTAAATACAAAAATTATAAACGAGTGAATGGCATCATGTAGACCCCTAGCGAAGACATTTAAGTTGTACATTTACCCAGAAGAGCAGATAATAGCGACTAAACAGTGTCTCGATTTGGTTTCCAGACAGTTATTTTTCTAAACAAAACATTATTCTTCGCTTTATTTACAGATGTTACATGTTGTAAATGCGTTATTGAAAATGTGATGGTCTCAGCTGTAGTTTCACGTTTCACCGGGTGTCAAATGAGCGACGAGTCCCCGCCGCCCTACTTTATCCGTTCACGGCGGAGGAACACTATGTTTACAGTGAGGGGGAACAGTGACGTACAGTGACAGATACAGTCAGTGAGTGTGGAGCGTGAGGCATGGCAGCAGCACATGCACAGAAATTTACTTTCGCACGAGCGCACGTTAGGAGTTTTGAGGAGGACTGTTACGTAAAGGACGTACAGATTCTATTTTACACGTTTTAACTATTTCCAGTTTCTATTGTATGCGCGATAGGCTACGTCATGTTACGCCAGCGTTGAGGAAATGGCTTGGCTGGGAGATTTAAAGTAATATGGCTCGTGCATGACACGATTTTGTAAGTGCTGTGCCTTAACAAACAAACATAAATAAAACAACTACACGTGAAGACAAAATGGAGGTAAAGACAAGGAAAACAATTAAAGCCTGCATTTGCAACAACATGATAAATAGAGGAAGTAAAAATAAAAGTAAAGCAGGTAGATATATACAAAAATAAAGTATTTACAATTTACTGAATCAGCAAATAAAATAGCTGTTTGTGGCTCAAAGTAGAGCCACGTGCTGCTTAACTGCTGATGATCAATATGTAATTGCTGAAATGAAAAACGAACATAAAATATTAAGATATTGCAGTTGAAACTTCTCAATTCACACATGTTGGGTCAAACAGCCAATGAATACGCAGTCCAACTTGCAGTGGTGGAAGAAGTACTACTTAGATCATTTACTTCAGTAAAAGTACCAATACAACAATCTATGAAATACTCCATTAGAAGTAAAAGACCTGCATTCAAACTCAGCACAGAAGTATTATCATTAAAATGTACTTCAAGTATCAAAAGTAGAAGTACTTGTTCTGCAGAAAAATGTCTCTTGTGATTGATATATTATTATATATGACATCATGAGATTGTTAATACTGATGCAACCATGTGTAAGCAACATTTAACAGTTGTAGCTGCTGAGGTGGAGCTAGTTTTAGTTCAGTGGTTCCCAAACTGGGGGTCGGGCCCCTCCAAAGGGTCACCAGATAAATCAGAGGGGTCGTGAGATGATTAATGGGAGAAGAAAAAACAAAGCTCTGACACACAGATCTGTATTCATTTTTGTGCACTTCCCCAATGTTTGCTTTTTTTGTTGTTGTGAAATATTGGACAATTTATACAGTCATTGAAATGAAACCATGTTCAGAGGAGAAATGTCACTTTGGTGGAAATGCTAACAACTCATATGAGCCCCTATTGGACACTGTGTTTTTGTAAAGATATAATCTTTAAATTGTTGTATTTTATAAGGTTATCATACAGTATGTTTTAACACGTCCTCATACCTAAACAACAGAATAGGTTGTTTGGCAGTGACTCCCAAAATGACATATATGACCGTTGGAGAGTACCAGCGACAGGCGTACTATAATAAACACATGGTTAACGTTGTGAAACAGTCAGTTTGGTTTGGTTTAGGCACCAAAACTACTTGGTTAAGTTTTAAGGTAAGTTACGTCTAATGTTACTTAACTTACATGACTTAACGTTTTGATCTGACGTAAGTTAAAATAAGTCAACGCTGACTTTTGGTTTCACACAGGACACGAGCAGCGGCCTCCTGGGTGAATGTCCTGTGTTTGACCCATCCATCCACCCCAGACTCCTCCCAACGTGGACGCGTCGCTCTTTATACTACGTCACCTGACTTCCTCCTTCGCTCCCATCATAATTACTACAGCCACTAGAGGTCGCCACCTAACAGTAAACGTAAATATGGCTCCTAATAAGCTACTTGTACAGACGACCTATACGGCCCAGAGAGGACAGTCTGGTATGTTTTTATACAGAAAATCTTAGTCTGCAAAGTAACCAGTAACTCAGAAAAAGAAAATACTTTCCACCACTGCCAACCTGTAAACTTGTACTCGGCTGCACACATTTGCAGTGCTGGATCCATGACGGTATTCCTGTCTAACACATACATTATGTGCAGGCCCAGCCTCAGCTGTTTTGGGGCCGTGTGCAGAATCTGACCTCAGGTCAAACCTAAAAGGGAAGTGAAAGATAACACTTGCGGCAGCAGGGATGTGGTGTGTGTACTAAAAATCTAATAAAGGGTTTAAAGTCGGGTCAAGAATCCTTATAAAATATAAAACAAGACAATAAAAACCAGAACACAATACTGGAAAAGTATATGAAGAGTAAAAATATCCAGCAGACACACGCCTGAATGTGATGTGTGGTCGTCTCGCAGAGGGAATGTGCCGCACAGTCTGGACGCCCTGTCACATTCAGCACATGGAAACAGCAGGGAACAAACAGCTGACTCTGACACTCGTACATTTTACAGCTGCAATATGCAACTTTTCCAAAAATCAGCTGCAAAACACAAGGCTCTTTGACTCTGCATAATGAGACATAAATCCTCTTGTTTGCCTGGAATCAGCTTTTTAAAATGTTTTATGATGTTTTGGGTGTGGCCATCAAGGTGAGGCTTATCTCAGTCTCAGGATACAAGAGACACCTTATCAATATGGTGATATTTGAACCTGACCAGCTGAAGGAGAGAAGGGCAGAGGAAAACATTATATTTCCTGCTGTAACAGGGAAAAGATAAATGTTGGAAGTCTTAATGATTCCTTAATGGAGAACGAGGGAGAACTGAGAGTACTGAAGTAACGTAGTAGTAGTAGTAGTAGTAGTAGTAGTAGTAGTGTTGACACCAGCTCAGACACACAGAGAGAGATTACAGTGTTTTCTGCTTTACATAAGAAGCTTATGTGATGTGCGGAGAATTGCAGCAGTCAGATGGACGTCCCGCTGCCCTCCTCTCACGCCGTCCTGCTCGTACAGCTGGGTAGTCCAGCGGTCAGCCGCTCGGCCACCGGGGTCAGGGAAATGCCACGGGAAAAATGACAACAAACAGCCAGACCAGAGGAAACAGAGCCCCTGTCCGTGGCAGGACCAGCACCCCCCTCAGAGCTACTGATCCCTCAAGAGACTACTTGAATAGTATCACTTAGTCATTATTATAGAGTATAGATCCCGCTGCGATGACACAAAAAGGGTTTTTATTTGGTTCAAAACAACATCAGCCAGCAGGACTTCTTTTCATTCAGCCCAATCAATAACTACAGTTTGGCGCCCCCTGTTGAAGCAATGCTGAATCATTTAGCTTTTTGAACAGCAGTTCAGTGGGTGCAAGACATTATTGTTTTCATGTCATTAATTTTTCCAAGATTAGGAGCCACTTCTAAGAGCCGTACTGCTGAAGAAATGTTCTTTCATATATGCCACACATTTCCATTTGAGGTCAAACAAAGAGCCTGAGGGCTGAATATGTCTGCAAGAAAAAACAGTTTGGAGCATTTTTTAAAGTGCTGCTTCAGTGTTACCTGTCATGTGCCTTTGTGTCTGAATGGGAGCAAATCCCTCCAGCCAGGTTCCAAAATCTGGTGGAAAGCCTGAAACCAGAAGAGCTGAGGATGTTATAACAGCACATTAATGCCTGTTAAATACACAGTAAGCAGCAGACTTAGCAAAATGATCAGCAAAGATATAAAACTAAGGAATAGATATTCAAGCAATATAAAACTGAGATAGAAGTACATGAAAGGATATGAAATCTTCTTTACAATGCCCATAGCATCAAAATCACATGGGCTGCTGTGGCTCAGGTGGTAGAGTGGGTTTGTCCATTAATCCCCGGCTCCTCCTGTCCACATGTCGAAGTGTCCTTGGGCGAGACGCTGAACCCTAAGTTGCTCCCGATGGGACTACCTTGCATGGCATCGGTGTGTGAATGGGTGAATGAACCGTTAAGGTTGAAAAACTCAATATAAGTGAAGTCCATGAAGTATCTATCACATATAGTGTAATGTTCACACGTCCACATACTTTTGACCATGTAGTGTATCAAATATTCTTCATATTATTCTTTTAAATTCTGATAATAATCTCACTTTAAAGGTTAAACACAATATTTCAGTGTCTCCAAAGTATCTACATGGTACTTTTATTGTTTGAGCTCATGTTTGTGCACACTGCAGCTCTGGGATGACCAACAGGCTCAGCTGGTCATATTTAACAGAGAGTTCACACTCGCAGATATAAACAGGAACTCAATAACCCCACTATTGTCTTTCAGCCTGAATATTCAGCTCACAGCGCTCTGGAAGATTGCTAATGTGTTTGGGAGGTCATGAGGTCGCGATGGCTGGAGAATTGCTGCAAAAATTACCCGTTGTTATGCAATCAAGAGGGGATGCATTTTGAATGAATGTGCCGATGTGAAGAACACTGAGAGCTGCTCCATGTTTGTGTTCAACCTTTACAGGCTGCATGGCATCCTGATAGAATGATAAATGATCTACTAAACATGTTGGCTGTTGTTGAGGTTGCATAATAAGTTTTTTGAAAAAAAGAGTGCTGCTTAAAATCTCAGTACATGATGTACTGTTCAAAAAATGGTGGTCGGTCAGTACACACCACTTTGGTCCAGACTAAAATATCTCAACAACTATTGGAAGGATTTCCATGAAATCTTCTACAGACACTCATAGTTCCCAGATGATGTGTCGTACTGACTTTGGTGATCCCCGGACTTTTCCTCTAACGTCACTATGAGGTTAACATTTGTCATTGTAAGTGAAATGTCTCAACAAATATTGGATAGATTTCCATGAAATTTGGTCCAGACATTTGTGTTCCCCTCTGGATAATTCGTAATAAATTTGGTGATCCTCTGACTTTTCATCTAGCGCCATCATCAGATCAAATTTTTAATTTTGCTTTGTTGTTTTCACCAAATACTAACGCCTTTCCCATCAGTTGTACTTTGTGTTTACTGCTAATTAGCAAATGTTAGCATGCTTCAATGTAAACTAAGATGGTGAACATGCTAAACATCGTACCTGCTAAACATCAGCATGTTAGCATGTTAGCTCAAAGCACCGCTGTGCCTCAGTACAGCCTCACAGAGCCGCTAACATGGCTGTAGACTCTTGTTTAATTCAGTTTATTCTGAGATTTTACAGTCTTGACATGAATTGAATGAGCCATCAACATAATAAAAGTAAAGCCAACATATAGCTAATATGTACAGGTTAGTTAGTATGAAACTAGAGAGACGCAACATCATTCTGACATACGGTAGGTGTTCAAAAGTAAAGGCATAATTTACAGAAATTGTAGAATAGCAGGGAAACTAAAGTGGATTATAAATGATGTGCATCTTGTATTTTATTAACTGACAAAATCACTCTTTTCGTACTCTTCATAATAACAGAGGTCAAAGCCAGGGAGGGGAGTCATACGATGACACAGAAATACAAAATGACCTGGTGCTTCTTGAACTTACGGATCTTCACACTTCTGCCACAAATTTTCACACATCTCCTCTCACCGTCCTCTGGCGTGCTGTGAAACATGGCTGCACAGACGGTGGGCTTGTCTGCATCTGCAGCAGCAGGTAAACTTGGTGTCTCAGTTAAAGCCAAGCAGCACAGCTTACCTGCTGCTTCTCTCATACCCCAGGCATCATTTCCACCAGGTCAACATGTATGCATACATGTGACAGCACGCTAGCATGCAGCAATGTAAATACAGATGGATAAATTTAAGGAAAAACCTTAATAAATGAGTGTAGAAACATAATGAGTTGCTTTTGTACAGGACACGAGAGCTCACTGAATGGTTTGATGAGCATGAAAATGATGTGAATCATATGCTACAGCCTTCACAGTCACCAGAGCTCAACCCCACTGAACATTTTTGGAGCAAAAAGTAAAAAGTCCAACTTATATTCTTTGGCGTAGAAAAGAATCACAAGGCCTTAGAAACATAAATCAGCATTTAAAATAAAATTTTAAGTTGTGGGAATAAACATGCATTACAAAGTGAGAAAGGATGCAGGAAAACCATTTTCAGAGACACTCCGTGTTTATTTAGTCCTTTACACTGTAAAATCTCATTATCAGCTATATAAAATAAACTCTTATTAACTCAGTTTAATTAGATACATTTGTCAGTTAACACATAAAAACATTATGTAAACCAAGTCCATTCATAAGCTGAAATTTCGTAGTGGGTGCAATGTACAGATTTTAGTTGCCATAACTACAAGTAAATTAACGTTGTGACCACTTAAAATAATAAGTTGCTCCTACTTGGGGTAAGTTAACAGAGGTGAAAAGTTTAAGTTGGACAAACTGCCTTAAAATTTTGAGTTTTCTCAACTTTTTCTTCTTTACAGTCCTCCGCCGTCATCACATTAGCCGTCTCTCAATACTTTGTGACTTCCCTGCCCATTGGTTGATCCTGAGGATGTAAATCTTTAAAAATAGGCCATAAATACATAACAGCTGGTCATTGTAGTTTTTATCAAACATTACTCAAACAGGAGGAAATAGTGCATTTGTTGGGGACTATTTTCTGCAGCAGATGAATCCACATTTGGTGCTGTAGTGAGTATTTGGGGCAGCAGGACGGCGTGTGTGGGACTGAGTCCAGATAAACTCCAGTGTGTGTGTTGATGGTGATGAAGGAACAACAGTGAGGCTCCCTGATGTGTTTTTAACAGTTTTTTATGGCTCAGAGGAAGTAGATACATCAGGCTGTGATACACACACAATACTTGTTAGTAGATACATTCACTGTTGGTTTGGGTCTGCAAAAGGGATTTGTTGAAAAATATTGAATATCATCAGACTGATCCTTTAATTTTTACAGAGTGAATCAGTTTGTTTGAGCTGCTGTAAAATGATCCAAGACTTTGTTGAACAAGATTTTGTGCATCCATCTGTTTAAACTAACCTGTGTGCATGCAAAACTAACGGCTTCATAGATCCCACTGCACTATAAACATATGCACAACCGAATTCCATGAGATGAAATCCTCAAAGGACTTTAAAAATCACATAATATTGCATCGCAAACGGTTTAAATCACACCCGGAACACATGTCCGGTCTGCTGCTTGTATCCAGACACGCAGACCTTTAAGCACATTTATTTACCCAAATCTGGGACTTGGTGAGCCATGACCCAGGAATCCATGTTGGCGGTTCACATGGGGGCCGTGACCTCACCACTTGGGACCGGCTCTATGAGTGTCCAGCTGCTAGATTAGTGTTTTCATTTGGATGCTGTGAAGACACGCTAGTGAGTGTGACTCTACTTCCTGACCGAAACATCACACTTTAAGTCTTTGTAATAAAATGACCTTTTAATGGATGGAAAGAGTGCAAAGACTCATCCTGCAATGGGTTTATCCATCAGCCACATTTATTTTACATCACGGCTTAACTTTGTATTTTATCAAACTCTAAAGACTTCTGCTCATCTTGTTTTTGCAAACATACAGCATCATTACGTCACACACAATGCTCTTCTCTTATTCCTTATCCTTTCTTTTTTAGATTTTCATTTCAGCCACTTTGCTAATACTCTTATCCAGAGATTCACAGAGAGTGACAGTAGGATGTGTTTACATTCCTAAAAGACTAAAAGTCTAAAGCCATGCTAGCAGCCCTGACAGGCCGTAGTTTCACACCAGAAAAGAAACCTGAAAAATGGAAAGAAAATGCTAGTTAACATAGCTTCATCGTGCAAACACAAAGCACAGCTGAGGTCGTGCAACAGATGTAATGATTATAGGGCATCTAGCTGGATTGCACATGACTGATCCACATTGACATATAGGTGCCAGTGTGTGTGTGAGTGAGTGCAAGTATATGTGTTTGTATAGGTGTGAAACTGATTCAATGTTTACATCTTTGTTTGGTGAGATAATAAATAATAAAAACAGTAAAAGCAATAAAAAGATGGTGAAAAGACGACGTCACATAAAAGCAAGTCTATAAAAATGGGTTTTAAAAAGTGATTTAAAAGAAGTTACTGATTCTGCGAGCCTTACCTCCTCAGGCAGGTCGGTCCAAAGCCGAGTCCTGAGAGCAAAAGCACGGCCCCCTTTAGATTTAAGCCTCGACTTTGGAACTGGCTCATATGGGGTCAACATTTCTGCTATATAGCTTGGGGCCAGAGCCAGACGTGCTTTAAAAGTGATCAGTAAAATCTTAAAATCAATTCTAAATCGAACGGGGAGCCAACGGAGAGAAGCCAGGATTGGGGTGATGTGATGTCGTCTGTTAAAACCAATAAGAAGCCGAGCTGCTTCGTTCTGAACTAGTTGGAGGCGAGAGAGCGACTTCTGGAGATATTTCAGTCTGCGCCGAAGTGGCGGACAGGCCGACCAACCCAGCGACGTTGTCATCCCTAATGCCTAATGGATGCTAACATGGATTAAAACAGCCCAGAAGGGTCAGAGGTGACTCCACCACAACAATATTCCTGTGAAGTTCAAACTTTGTACCTGCTTCATGGTTAATGTCTCTTCTCTTGCTCCTGTCACTGCAAATCAAAGAAGCAGCACTTTTAAAACTTCGGCCAAATCAACTCAACTGAGATTAAAAATAACAACAATCTAGACTGATTCGTCTGATTCGTCACCCTCACATCCCTCCGCACTCTTATCTTCTTTCCTCCTCTGTCTTTCCTAATCTTTCTTTATCTTTTAGCCAGATTCACCCTATAGAGCCCTATCTCTCTCTTAACTCTCTAATCCTCTCCCCTCCTTGTTTGTTTTCCTCTTTACTTTGTGCCCTTTGTATTGCTTGCCAGGCGGTGATTTTGGAGGCTTCACTGTTTTCATTAGGTCCTTTTTGAAGCACCAAGTGTGAAATGCTGAAGAATTTTCAGCCAGATCTCCTCTTTCTCAGTGTTCATGATTTCTGAAAGAGTCTTCCTTACTTGCTACTTGGTTTGACATGTATCTGTCAGGTGGATGTTTTCCAGATTTTAATCATGTAGCGACAATTAGCTTATAGTTTTTCCGGCACATTTACTGCATGGTTCCGCCTCAGTGTTTCCAGCAGCAGCTGTTTTCAACAAACGAGCTCTGATAAACCCTCTAAACTCTACCTGTTCAGCAGCAAACAGCAGGCAGACACAGTTAAAGACTAGCTGGTGAAGAAAGAGGAACATTTAGCAGCTAAAGAGCCAGATATTTTTATTAGGAGTTGGTGGAGACCAAACCAGAGCTAAAAGGAGAGTGAATATTGGACTTACATTCATCAGGTGGACACAAACAGGACTCCAACAGAGTGCTGCAGGAATGAGTCCTAAAACCATTAAATCAGTTAGCATGTTAGCTCTTCCTGTTCCCTCGTCTGGAAGTCAGTGGGTTTCTTGAATGGGTTTTTGGTTCGATGTCTGAAATAAGGTCTGTGGTTAACACAAGCTGAAGAGTCAGTAAATACTCCACTGGTGAGTTTTGAAGCTTTTCCGTGTCTTAAAAAAGGCGGTTGCTAACAAGTGTCTAAATGAGACTACAGAGGTTGTCGGGGACATTAAACGTCATCACGCCGAACACAGAAACTCATCTACTCACTCGTCCGCCTTTACAGCCTCGTTGGGTTTATACTGCAAACTGTTCTAACTCAAACTTTCCCAAAGGCTTTTGTAGAAGAGGTCAGCGCTGGAAGCTCAGTGGTGGAGACGCTGAAGTCTTGTGACCGTGGTGGAGCTGGTTTACAGCCTAACGTTAGCTTTTTACTTCTGGAGATTGACTTTACGCTTCAAACATCATAAAGTGGTGTTCATTTGTGAAGATTATCCTGCTGAACAAAATGTGTCAGTATCATAAACGTTTGTTTGCACAGAGCTGATTTTCTGCAATAATCCAAAATCCAATGGAAAAATCCCATTGGCTGTTTGTGGAGGGAACCAGGGCGATGCTAACTTCCTGGTCGGCCTACAAAAATACGTCATCCCTGCAGCACTATGGGCTAAGCAACTATTTACTAACACATTAACACAGCAACTTTAGAAGGTGATGGATGGGTGTTTGTCAGCTTGCTGTGGAGCTCTTCTGCCCTTCTTTAATATACAACATGGGTTTTGCATTTTACACAGAGTGAAGAAGTGGGAATGTTTAATTGATTACAATGCATGTACATGCACAGAAGCGGCACGCTCGTAGCCACAAAGATCATCGATGTGATAATGTTCACCAGCCCGGTGTTTGTATTGTGATGATTGGTCTTAGTGTTGTATTTATGTGCCCTGTGTTTTATGAATGCATCCCACTGCTGCATAACCAATTGCCCCACTGGGGACAAATAAAGTTATTGATTAATTTACAGGACAGGAAAGAAGGCAGAACATACTGCTGCTAAACAAATCAATATATTTGTTTTAGACTCCTCTCTCATCTTTGCTTGTTGCTCGGGAAAAACCAGATACTTTTACGTCTTCAGACCTGTAAATGATTCAAACAAAACCATCTGAGGAGGAAAAAAAGAATCACTCTTTGGTAGAACTGCTTATAAATGGCTGACATAATGCAACATGTGACGAGGGGTTGCAAGTAGACGTTGCTTCATTTTAAGCGGTCATGCAGTAAAAAGGTTTGGAACCACGAAGTGTTACTTTATTTCTCAAGATGCTCACAGCAGAAGAACAATTAGTATCTGTCCTGACCCGTTTCATGCAAGTCCTCTCCCTTTTCAGCTGCTGCTGGTCTGTGTGTGAGAGGTGTGTGTGGGTGCACATCCCTCTCTCCGCAGTGACCCGCTGCTCCGCCGCACTCCGCTTCCACAGCATCCCGCTGGCTGCCTAGCAACGCTCAGTGTCCATGGCAACGGAGCCAACAAACGCCCCCACTCCTCTTCAGCCTGTACCCCTCAATTAGGGCTAAATTGTGGCAATCAAGGAGAGCGGAGTCACAGAGCGGATTAACGGGGGGAAGGCCGGGAAGAGCCTCGGCGTCCAGGTTTGAGCCCCGAGCCTTCAGGTTTTCTGCAATCAGACTCGGCTGATGCCAGTGTCCTCAGCAAGGAACCGTTAATTTAGATCACAGACTACGCTGGAGAAATCAACACTTACAGGTTGACAAGCTGTGGAACAATGTAGAGCTGTGGATTGTGTTTTCAGAAAGCTTTGTTATAAAATGAGGCCGTAATTCTGACTGACACAGAATCCATCTTCATACAGAGGGAAGTTTAGAGTAATGAGATAATACAAGGGATACACCTGCAGAGTATACAGACAGAAGTGAAAATACAGTGTCCATATAGGTGGAAGTCATGTGTATATGTAGTGTGGATACTGTGGCTGCTGCTCCACGTGTGTTTTAGCTCTCTCTTGTGGATTAAAAGCAAACCTACAGCAGCAAAAAGAAAAATCCCATTCAAACTGCATCAGTTTAATTAAATCAACTCTTCTTTTTTTCTTAACTTGATTATATAAGTTTGTCAGGTTCCATGTCAGGTCAACTGTAATTGTTTAGTTATCACATTCAGAACCATTTCAGAACTTATAATCATTCTTATTTCTATACATCCAATGCTAACGTTTTTGAAATTAAAAGCAATTATTTTAGCTTCTTCAAAAGCAAACAGTAAAAGGCAAATATGATGTGGTTAAGGTTAGGGAAAGATCAAGGTTTTGGCAAACAAACTCTGGTATGGTTAGATTTAGGCAACTAAAAGACTTGGTTAAAGTTTGGGGGAAATTGTGGTTATTATTAATAATAATTATAATGATACATTTTATGTACATTTGTGTAGCACTTTTTTTAGGGAAAAAGAAATAAAGCAAACAATAAAAGCAAGGAAAATGCAAATAAAAACAAACTATGAGTTCATACAAAAAAACCAAAGAAAGCTCAGGAAGAGCAACAGAGGAGGGGTCCCTCTTCCAGGACAGACAGACAGGAAATAGATGTCAGAATTAGAATAAAAATATAATTAGCAACTTCCATGTTCAGCTAACAGGTAAAGGACCTGAGCCACATGAGCTCCTCTCTGCCATGAAGACCTGCACACACACAAAATGACTAAAAAGCTCAACCCACTGACACTGACACAAGCAAACAGCAAAACTAAAAATCACTAAAACACAAAATTATAGCCTGACAGCTCCTAATAATCATCATCATCAGCAGAAACAGACATATATTATATAGAGTACACACTCCATCCAGTAGCCTACATCATGCAGGTGTACTCAAACATAATGTGACCTTAAACATTGCATTTATCAGTAAGTTGCTTCATTCATCTCTTTGTTCTTAAAATATATAAATATATATATATATATATATATATATATATATGTATTGGATAAGTGATAAATGGACTTCACTTATATAGCACTTTTCAACCTTAACGGTTCCCAAATCCCTTTACAGATTAGACTCATTCACCCATTCACACACTGATGGTGACGGAGCTGCCATGTAAGGTGCTGTCCTTCGACATGTGGACAGGAGGAGGCGTGGGATTAATGGACGACCTGCTCTACCTCCTGAGCCACAGCCGCCCGTTAGAGATGTTAGAGAACATTAGAGATGTTTATTTTGGTACATTTGTGTTCAGGCAGATGTTTTCGATCCCTTTCCTCATAAAATTCTCCTGGTTGCCTTTCTTCATGTGATCACATTCATCTTGTACGTTCACTCTCACCTTGTTTGTCCCCTGAAGGACGACGTGGTCTCATCTGCTTTTTTGTTCTTGCTCGCTGCTCCTTCTGCCTGGTACTGACTTATACATTTAGTGCTGATGAATGCAAGCTGTCAGAGAGAGAAAGCTGATTAGAGTGGAGGAGGAATCTGAAAATCCGCCTTCATGAATCTGTAGATGAAAAAAGAGTGATATAATCCAGATATTTCACAGTGTTTTGAGCCTGAAACATGTTAACACTGACCAAATGACAACATGAAGTAAAGCAGTAGAGATTGAGGTACGGATACTAAAGATTAACCTTTTGATTATGGTTAAATTTAAAAAAATCCCATGTACTGAAGTTTGTTGTAGTGAAACCAAACAGCCACTAGAGGGAGACATTAGTCTAAAAATGGGCTGAAGTGCCTGAAACACTGTCTGTCCTGTAGGGGGCGGTATGTGTCTGCTGCTTCTCTCTGTGCAGGAGCAGTTTATTGGAGAAACTCTTATTTATTCTGCATGCTACAGTGAGACCTGTGTGTGTGCACTGATTTAACTTTTGTTACATTTAAATTGCAAAGTCAGATCAATATTAACATTTACATTTGTTTCGTTGCATTTTTCATGACATATTTTAGGCAACAGAAATGATATCAGGGGTGTTCGTGACTCCTGGTAGCGTTTAATATTCATTAATGATGGTTGGTTGGTGTAAACTAAAATGCTGGTTTTGACTGAGGAGGCCTGGTCAGCAGCACAAACTCTCAGAAAGTAAAAAGATCATTAAGGATGCTCCTTAAGGAGGAGGAGGAGGAGCAACCATCAAACCTGCCCACGGTGATAATCAGCACACACATAAACAAACACTAAAGGAGTAATTAGACAATAATACACCAAATATATCCCATTATGTTATTTATTGTGTTATTATGACTTATTATAAGACACCAAAAAAAATACAGTTGCAGCGGTGAAACGTCTGTCAGACATGAACGCAACTTCTTACATTCAGTTGCAAAGAAAGGAACTTGTCGTCTGCTTCACACTCTGCAGATAAAATCAGTTCCCTTCCTGTTATAATCAGCTGTTATAATCATCTACGCAGAAGAACTCACTGACTGATTGGAGGCTACAAAACTCCCCAAATATCTCCTCACATATCCATCATAGTTTGTGTTAACATTAACATACAGTATGACCAAATATGGGGAAAATAAGTAAAGAGAGCCAAAATGAAAACTTTTGCACATTTCTCCTGGTCTGCCGAGTCACATATCTACTGTATTTTGGCTGGTTTGGACCAGTAATCACTGACAGAGAATGGAAGCTGCTGCAGAGGCTGAGCCTGCTGTGGTTACAGAGTCACTTTAACCACAAGTGGATGATCATTCTCCAGAGTGAATACTGATATTAGACTATTCAAACTGACTGATAGTTGTCTTTCTTTATATTTATTACAGTGAGCAGCCTTTAATCCACTAACTCATCCCTCTAATAGTCCTGTAATGACTGACAGCGTGTCGCTGTAATGACCTCATGCCTTTAAAACAAATACTGTTGTATAATTGATTGATTGTCAAACACAAAATGTCAAATAACAAAATGCAACGAACGCGTCGGCACTGGGCATCACTGTTGTTTCATGTCTTCATCATTTCCTCTTTCTCCTCCTTTTCTCCTCTTTCACTCCCTTTTCTTCCTCCCCCTGCTCTCCCTCCTCTCCCTCCTCTTTCCCCTCATCGTCTGTCTCCTCCACCCCAAACCTCCTCTTCCTCCTCCGTCTTCTCCTCTTGCTCTCCCTTTAAATCCTCCTCATCCCCTTTCTTTGTTTCCTCCTTCCTCCTCTTCCTCCTATTTCCCCTCCTCATATGTCTCCTCCACCTCAACCTCCTCTTCCAGCTCCATCTCTTCTCCATCATCTTCCTCTGTCCTCTTGTTCTCCTCCTTGTCTTCCTCAGCTCTCTGCAGCTCCCTCTTTTTTCTCCCTCCTCTCCTCCTTTTCCTCCTCTTCATCCCTCTCCTCCTCTTCATATTCCCCCTGTTTCTCCTCCTCCTCCTCCTCCTGCTGCTGTCCCGTGTGAACAGAGCCTCTTTTCTTTCCTCTCTCCTCCTCTTTGGATCACCGCCTGTTCCTGGAATTCAGAAACCCCTCTCACTTTTAATTTATGCGCATATTAATTGCTCTCCATTGTAATTTCCACCGTGGGATACAACATGCAAATGCGCCATGCATTCGTGCGTGTGCGTGCGTGTGCGTGTGTGTGCGTGTGTGTGTGTGTGTGTGTGTGTGTGTGTGTGTGTGTCCTCGGCCAGTAATCCGCCACAGACATTGTTTTCCCTCCGGTTGTTAACGTTCAAATACTTTAAACTGTTAATTGAAATTACAGCAGATGTGTCTGAGAGGATTCTGACATTTTAAATGTGCAAAAAATTCATGTCTTTTATTTTATTTTGTATATTACAATATTGTATTTGCATGAAAGCAGTTATTTTCTGAATCTGAATTTATATTAAAAAAAAGTCAAATTAAACTAAATAATAAAATCAAATTCATTGTTCTTCATTGAATAATCAGGACTTTGTTGCTGAATATTTAATTTTTTAATCATGACTTGAAGTGCAGGGAAAACACCAAATCTGAGAGGTTTTAATAAGATGAACTTTAAGAAATAAATCTGATCTTCTCAGTCCAGACTTTACGACCTCGCGTTGCACGAGGAAGTTAAACATTTCCGGGGTTTTTGGCCTAAAATGTATAGTTTTTTATTCTTATTTAACCCTTATTTAAAGGACATTCTGGCGTCTTAAAGGAGGAAAGGTTTGTTAAAATTATCAAAAAATCAAACGATCAATAAGACTGAGTTTGGAGGATTTTTAAATCGAGTCTTGTAGAGCTGCAGTGCACTTTTACATTTTTACACTTTCTCCTAAAATGTGAAGTCAGTGTGTTTGGCTCTTTTAATTTGGATTTCACCTCTGATTCATTTGGTGTTTCTGCATTAAAGGTTAAAAAAAAAAGCATATATATAAATTTATATATATAAAAATTTAAGATTTTCATTCAACCTCCTGTTTCGTTTCATTTCTCTGCAGGTTTCCTTTGAAACTTTGAAAACTCAGCAGCAGATTTTCTTCTCTGGAGTTTATTCATTTTTGTCAGGATTGTCGTTGGTTTATTTATGAGAGCAGAAAATGACCCTGCACGTGTGAGAATTCATTTTTGTGGAGAGGAACGCGGGGTGGAAGAAAAAAATCGGCTTATAATTTGACCTGATTTAATCAATTCACCTCATCATGGATTTGATAATTATCAGTGATTTCCAGTAACTTAACCAGCCAATCAGAGCAGAATATTGATACCTTAAATAAAATGTTTTGTTTTATTTCTTTCCAGAATCCCGTTGAATTTGTTTCAGAGCCAAAAAATTAAAAAAAAAAAACAAAATCAAAGAGCTTCAAACTGAAAAACAGACCTCAGCTGATCCTCCACCCAGCATCATGATTTGATCCCACATTTGATCCCATCAGCCAGTAAAGAAGTGAATCTGTTTCCAACCTTTATTTTAATCTTCAGAGCTCCTGACCTGAAACCCGCTGCCGTAAAATAAATGTCAACACTTCCTTTAATGACGGGACAAACTTCCCTTCAGTTTTATATTCTAATAATGTAAATCTATCCATTAATATCTGCACACAACTGCTAACTCAAAGGTCCATTAAATCTGTTTTTAATGCCTGAGTCTGGCGTGTAAGCTGCAAATATCCTAAACCTTAAACTTTAATCCTACAGTAACATAAAATCAGAGATACAGACTAAAAGAGATTTTCCCTAAAACCAAAGTGAGAAAACTACTTCTTTTATTTTCTAAGCTTTTAAACAGGCAAAATAAAGTTAAAAAAAAGGAAACAGCTGAAATGTCTCGATTCTTTTTATAATGTGTGAGAAAGAAGATTTAATGAGGACATGTTTTATTGATTTTTTTATTTAAATCATCTGAACGACCTGTTGGGTGGATGAACTCTCCTCCTCCACCCAGCCTGCACAGTTTATCCACTGATCATCGGTTTATCATTATTAATTACATGGATGCGTCATTAATATGAATAGAAGACACCGTCAGACAAGAAGGTCAATACTGGACGTTGTGTCAACTGATCTCCAGTCAGCGATCAATAACCCCGAGACGCAAGAAATCACATTTCTTTTAAACTGTTATCATGTTGATGTATTTTCCCTTTAAGACGATCTGACAACACAAAGTACAATTTAAATTTTTTATCATTAAAATTCATGTGCAGTTAAACACACACACACACACACACACCAGTCATACCTCCACACTCAGACCCCCCCCTCCCCTTTTTTTTTCTTCCTGCATGCTTGCGCGCGGCCTCTAAATAAATCTGGATCCTCAGCTCCACTGCGCATGTCCGCGAAATTCGATATTCATTTCGCGTTAAGCATCGTCTCATCATCAGTGGCAGACATCCCAGAAACAAAGACACGAGCAGAAGCACGAGGAAGTAAAACCTCCTCCAGAACCTCCACCTGCAGCTCTGAGACCTCCACCTGCTGCTGCTGCTGCTGCTGCTGCAGGAGGAGGAGGAGGGGGAGGAGGAGGAGGAGGAGAGCTGCCGGGTTTACACTAAACCCTTTCAGACACGCAGCCCATCACGTTAATCTGACGGCAGTTTAACATGTTGGTCTCGTGTCTGAATAAGGACCCTGCTCACTTTTACGCAAAAGTCATGACGGTCATCTTATAAACATCATCATCATCATCATCATCATCAGGTCAACACGTTTCTACAGGACTCAGTACATTTCTGCCTTTTCAACGTAAGTTATAGGAAATGTCTTTGCTGAGGTCACATGAACCATAAAGAACAAGTCAGCCTTTATAAGGGCTTTGTAACTCATGGCTTTATTAATTAGGCTAATAAATAATTCATTAGTGCTTTTTAGATCAGTTGTTGAGAACAAGGTTTGGGTTGCCAGGTTGTGAAAAAATGTTTTTAATTCTCCACTTTTCTTTCTTTTTAGCTCTAATCAGTAAGACCCTGTGTTGGACCCTATTACATCTATTCATTAATAAACAACAATAAACAGGTTTAACTGCAGACTTGGTGGCTTATTAGAAAGCGTGAACCCCATAATAATTAATGACCAACATTTATAACTGCATTGTTACCAAATAGAAAGGATAAAACACGAGCAAAAGGGGATTTTTCACAACCTGGCAACCCTATTAATGGCTTATAACTGATCTATAAATGACTAGTAAATTATTTCTTAACCTTCATTAATTACAGCTTATAAAGCTTTTATAAAGGGCGACTTATCACAGAGTGGTACCAACATGGTAAATAAATAAAACCAGCGTTCCCACACAGATGATATAAAACAACTGGGACGTGTTTCATTGTGTACAAACCCTTAAATGGACAAGAATAATAACTACATTTTAAAAGGAAAAAAACATATTTTCTCAATGTGTCCTTCTAGCAGCAAACTGTAACATCATACAGGTTTGAGTGAAGCTGAAACAGGTGGGGATGTAATATGTAGGCCTAATATCACCTATATCTGTCAGGAAATGGAAATGTGGGTAAAATTCATTATGAATATTTCTTGAAATCCAAACAGCTTTCTATTTTCCATCATGTAAACGTGGCACATGTTTGTTCCTGTAAATAAAGCCTGTGGGGACTCAATTACTTCAGATTTACGGCGATAAACTGCAGATCCCAAAATATACAAAACAGTATTTCTGCAGATTTAAAGATGTTTCTGCATAAACGTGAAATCCTGTATACCTGAACTGATCTCAGAGGTGAGAACACGTGAATTGGTGATGAACTGAAGCGCTTTCACTTCATTATGAATCTCCATCTGAAGCCCTGAACAGCGTCAGTGTGTGTTGGTGTCACATTGTAAAACACAGATCTTACAGCCTGTAAATCCTTCATTTAAACCTCGCGGTGTTAATATCTGACTGGAGGCGGCTTCAACCGAAAAAACAAAACAAAAATACATTTAAACATTTGAGGAAATAAAAGCCTCCTCAGGCCTCGAACATCCGTGTGGAAACCTCCTCTCCACATGCAAAAACAAAAACAAGAAGAAGAAGAAGAAGAAAAATCCCCTCGTTTCCCTCCAGCGCCGACATGAATTTCTGACTCATTAGCATTTATGCAAATGAGTTTCTAATTGCAGGCGTAATGACTCTGGCGTGGGAGATTTTTCAATCCGCCATGTTTTTTGTTTCGGCTTTACAGGATGCATTTTTTTCTTCATTTTTTAAAACAAAAGCGGACCTTTTCTCTTATTTTCAGCCGCTCATCCGACAGGAATCCTGCAGCAGCTTTATGTCCAGAAAGAGTGGGAGACTTTTTTTTTTTTTTTTTTTACAGGCCGCGTTTTTCTGTGGCGTCGACAAAAAGCCTTTTTATTTTACCTGCTCAGCGCCGCAGTGAAGCCCTGCATGCCCGGCTTTAAAAGACGCAAAGGATGCTGCTGGAGGAGAATCTGACTTGAGAGGTGAGTCTGCAGCTGCAACTCAAGACATGCCCGATGTCTCAAAGCCTGTAGCTCCTCTGGTGAAAAAAATGGAAATGCAAAATGGCAGCACATAAAGGAAGCAGCGGTGTGAGGAGTTTAGCTTCCAATCAGCGAGAATTAAAGACAATTAAAGGCTAAAAAAAGAAGACTCAACTTCCTTTTTTGGAAGGAAAACCAAGCACTGGTTCTCTTGGGAGAAATAAAAGTTTTGACCCCTGACCGAAATATTTATGACCCAAATCTGCAGGAGTTAATGTTTCAGAGGAAACTGAAGTCAAATGGAAAATATTGAATCTTTATAATTGAAGACAAAAAGCAAAATTCAACGTTTTTTTTAATCATTTCTAAATGCTTTCTTTTGTTTCAGCTCACCCTTGCTTTTTATTTACCACCACACCACTGCTCCCTGCTTAATGAACTATTTAGGATGACAGTGGTGTGTGTGTGTGTGTGTGTGTGTGGTTGGTTTAGGGGGGGGTTAGTCTGTCTGGTTTGGCACAAGTAGGCTGTTTGGCCCCCATGGAGCACCAACAATATGGGCAGATTTTGAGGGACAAAAGATCCGGGGCTTTGAGTTGCAGAGCACGTCTCTGACGCTGGGACTCTGGTGTACTGGGGAGACTGGGACGTTGCACTGGGAGACGGGTGAAGCAGAGTGCTGAAGCAGCTCACCTGCACAGCTGCACAACAGGTAGCTGAAGTACTTGTTGGGACGGATTCCTGTGTATGAAACCCCCAAAATATGAAAGTGATGTTAGTGAATCTCAACACATTTCAAAATAAAGGTGCAGAAAGACACATTTTAAAGATGGAGGCCGTAACATTTCTTTGTTTGGTGGATGGTGAGAAAACTCAGAGGTCAAAGTTTCCCCTTTTCCCGTCAGATTTCCTGGAAGATGTTTCTGTCGATATTTGTTGTGCTTCTTCTCCACATCTTCATCGTTCTACAGAGCAATGTCACTGCAAAGCTTGTCACTGAGGTGAATAAAAATGCATTAGATAAATATAATGCAGAAACACACATTCACTATCAAGAATGGAACGACCCCTGCATGTTGCATAACCTCAATTCACTGTATCAAACCGATCCCTGCAGAAAAAATATGTTGTTTTATAATTTAATCACAAATTAAATTCACAATATTTAAGGAAAACATCCAGTTGATGCTGAAATGTATTAATAATACCCAACAATACACGCCTCAGTCACAGGACAGTATCAGATCTGAACAGATGGAGCAACGTGTCCTCAGTTGATAAATGGATCAGGGTTAGCAGAAGGTTCTGGGTTCAAATCCTCACCAGAACAACCAGAATCTTTCAGCACAAGAGAGGGAGGAAGAGGAAGAGCAGAGTCTTCTCTCTTGTTGTGTTTCCATCATACAGTGTGTGTGATGTTGTGAGCTGGAGGTCTGAATAGAGAGTGACACACACTTCCACAGTCTTTCACAAACACACACATATATATGTATATATATATATATATATGAATGAATTGTACCTTAATCTCATTATTACTTGACGCTTTGGCAATATTGTCTTGTTACATTCATGCCAATAAAGCACAGTGAATTGAATTGAATTGAGTGATAACCATAAGAACCAGACCTCATTTGAAATTTGTGCAAATTTGAATGAAAATAAATTGTATTTTCTGATCATGTGAATGAAACAATGTCGACGTTGTGGACTAAATCTAGCTGCTTTATTTTCAACAAGTCTGAACAAAACCTGTTCCCATTATTAACCAAAAAATAATGCAAGTTAACATTAATTTAAAATGAAAGATTTAGCTAAATAAGTCTTACAAAGACAAATATTTAAAATTTAGGCTTTTTTTTTTTTTTTTTTAAATAGGGCTGTCACTTCTCATGTGGTTTAACTGAACTGGAGTTAATGGTCTTAAGAACAGTGAACCTCGATGATGCATCAGTGAAAGAGCTGCAGGGAAAAAAGAGCAACTTACACAACAAATAAAGATGAATAAAAGCTGTTTATATTCCGAGATCTGAAAGATTTGCTTCTTTCTGCTTTTCGTCTCTGCACCGTCGCCCGAGCCTTTTGTTTTTTTGGGCCCTGGTTCTCATTCATGGAAGTGTTTTACATGCTGGTCAGCGGCCGAACTGGTTCTCTCAGGTTTTTCTGCTCAGTGTAGACAGTGTGTGGGCTGTGAAACATCCTGCTGCTGTCGTTTAAAGACACAGTCTGAGATGAGAAGTGTGCACAAAACAACAATCTACGAGCAAAACTCAAAGTGCAAGACAGGAAGCTGCTGTCAGGTCTTTCAGTAAAGGCACAAACACACACCTAAATCTAACTTATTGATCTGTTTGAATGCTGTTAAAAGGTTTGTCACATCAAACACAAGATGTTCACTTTTTATTTAAACTGAGAAACACATCAGTCAAACTCAGTTATGTGAATAGGAATACACCTGTTATGTTTATGGTCATTAATAAGATTTTGGGCCTTTAAGATATCTCTCATAGAGGGTGGCCAAAATAACAAGAACACCTGCCAATCCAATGCAGCCAAATACGACAGCTCCTCGTCACATAATGAAGCTTCTAATGTTGAGAGTGTGTGTGATGGGTCTTTTTTAAAGCCTGCAGTGTGTGTTGCTGCTGTTTTGGATTTTATTACACTCATTTCCAGTACAGTAAAAAAATAAATACTTTTAGGTACAGTACAGCATTTTTGTGTCACTCTCTTGCTGCACTCGTGTTTTTTATTTTCCTTTAAGCTTAATGAAACTTAATTCACTTTACAATAAGATTATGTGAGAAAGAAAAGTAGAATCTCTTGATTTGCAGCTCAGTGTCAGACATGCATGGAAGCTAGGTCGGCCTGTAGTGGTGTCTGTAGATTTGAGAATTCAGTATCTTTGGTTCTTTAAAAGCTTTATGTAAAACCATGCATTCATTTTCTGCTGCTCATCAATGTCTGCAGGACTGGTTACAGCATGTTACACCATCTATTAAATATTATTACAATTTGCTTAGAATATTCTCACGTTTTAGTCATGAACTCCTCATCCTCATCATTCATCGTCACTTTACAGTGTTCATATCAGCTGCAGAGATGCGGCTCCCCCTCATGTTGCTCCTGCAGGAGCCTCAGATCCGTCTGCACGATTTATGTGAATCCTCAAAGCCCAAAGAAGAACAGAGTCTGCAACTTAGAGCTGATCAACAAGTGATTTACAGTCTTACACCTGCACAGGTAGCAGTTATGGTTTAAATGTAGTTGTTAACATTACAGCAATAGCCACAGTTAGAGCTGCTGCAGGCGATTCTTTTCATTGTGGATTAATATGCCAGTTGCATTCTTGATTTTTAATTTAGTCTGTAAAATGTCTGAGAGAAATCCCCGTCACATGTTCCCACAGCCCAAAGTGACATCTTCAAATGTTTTGTTCTGTCTGACCAACAGTGCAGAAGCCAAATATATTCAGTTTATTATCACATGTGGCAACGAAAAGCAGCAAATCCTCACATTTGAGAAGCTGGAGACATTTTTTTTTTAGCTTAAAAACAAGAACTCTGTTATCAAAGTAGAGTCTGATTCATTTTCTGTGGGTTGACTAATCCCATTAATTAAACCATTAATGGTCCCAGCTGCAGTTAGAGACGTGGTTACAAACAAGTAGGCCTGTACTGTATTTACTCCACGAGTAAGTTTTAGGTACTTTACATTTTGTTCCTTTACACTGATGGATAAAGTTGTAGCTACTTTACAGATTAGGATTTTTTTTAATGCAAAACGTGTGATCATTTTACAAGTTATGATGCATGATTATAGATTAAACTACCCAGCAGTATATAACAGAGTTACAGCTACAACATGACAATGCTGCTTACAGTTAATGCTGCTTCAGTAATTTTTCAATAATATGACAAAGAGAGGGGCTATTCTAAGTAGTTTCTTAATACAGAACATTTACTTGTAGTGCATTTTTTTACATTGTTGTATTTCTAATTACACTTGAGTAAATGATGTGAAAACTTCTTCCACCTCTGGTTACAAATATGCTCACAACAATTACAGTTTGAATTAGGGACGTTATACAATTGAAGTTTTAGTTCTATCCATCATTTAAGTTATGGTTGTAGCTGTAGCCATAATTAAGCTACAAGTGCAGATATAGTTATATTTAAAATTAAAGTTATTAAAGTTGCTGCAATCAGTGTTATATCCTAAAATCACACTTCCAATTTCTCGCCTAAATCACCGCCATCCTGCATCTTAAACATGTAAATCCTGCCTAATAATTCAGCTGCGTTCCGGGAACATGTTTCATCCAGAAACATATGAGCTGGATTTGAAACTCAGGCCTGTGCAGATTAAACTGGATGGAGGTGGTGGTGGTGAGGGGGGGTTTAACCGCCAAGCCCTGCAGGAATGGCCTGATGGGTGCTAATGAACTTGGGATGTGCCACCACAATGCTGAGCGGCCCCTGGTCCACCTCGGTGCCCGGGTTCCCATGCAGCCGACGGAATAAGAGAGAGGGATGATGGGGGAGAGGAGGAGGAGGAGAAGTGGAGGGGGTGACGAGGGGAGGGGGCGGCTGGATGGTGCACCCAGCCTATTGTGCCCGGTCCTTAGCCCATTAGCCACCACCAACCACTCCGCTTTCCCAAGAGGAGCTCGAGGCCTGCCTGCCTGCCTGCCTGCCTGGACTCGGTAACCAGGCATCGGCGAGGGTGAGAGGAGGGGAGGAGAGAAACAGTAGCCGTATTTAGAGTTTGATCTCCAGGAAAGCGTCCAAAATTTGGAGAGAAAGAAAAGGGGAGCCCGGGACATTGGTAGGCAGAGAGAACCCCCGACAACAAACCGGGGGCTGACAAAGTTGTCTCTTTGGCAGTCGCGCCTCCTATTGAAGCAGTAATTTATTCAAAGGAGATTTTTATCCCCGCGATCTGATTATTATGATAATCAAGTGACCCAGACCCCCTTTCTTGGCTCTTGTCTGCGGGCTCATGGGCTCGGCGGTGACAGTAAAAGCTGATTTGCACGGTCTTCACCCCCTGGTCACATTCCTGGACTCCTCTGTATCAAAGACGCAGACAATGAGAATAGTGGATGTGCGCACTTGATCCAGGCGCATGAGCGGAGGCCGCAGTCTCCGCCGGGGGCTTTGTGTCAAACGAATACTAGTAGCCAGACAAGATTACACGAAACTTTTTATAATCCCACATGGGCCAAAACGGGGCTCAAAACGACACACTTGATAAGTGAAACTCCCGAACAGACCTACAATAGAGGGAGCAGGGAGGATGCTGCATGTGTGGAGGCGCTGATGGTGCCCATTTGTGCGTAATTAGGGAATTAATTATGAATCTGAACATCTGATTTAATGCTATATGAGGGTGGATGCCAATATTTTCATAATTCTGTTTGGTTTAGTCTCAAATATAAAATCAATTCAATAAATCCAACGTGAATTTAGATGATTAGTTTGCAGGATTCGGATCCATTAGAGAACTTGAGCATCCATGCTTATTCACGACCACGTCTGCTTTCATATTTTAGAGGGTGGAGACAAAAACAGACCTGCATCGTGTCATAAAGGGGAGGGCCTTGGTGGCAGTATATGTTTTTAGAGCAGGCATGTTTTAAGTTCATATTGCATCTGACGCGAGGAATGGCGAGTGCGAGGGACGGCGCGGGCAGGAGGGGGGGAGGCGAGATCCACCTCCGCGGGAAATAATGGGGATGATAATAAAACAGGGGGAAAACCCGTCCGAGGGAAGCTGAATGGATGGAGCCAGAGAGACGTCACGGCCAGCCGCAGCCATGAAGACTGAGCGGTCCAGCCTCCGGCAGCTCAGTTGGTCTCCATCTCCCGAGCCGCTCGCTTCTCGGTTTTGGAGAGCGGACGCCGCAGCGACTCGCAGACGACGGCGTGAGTATGAAGTATAAGCTGTGTTTTCTTCAAGCGGGGGAATGCGAAGGCAGGTGCGGAATATCAGCTGTAGAAAACGGAGGAAAACGCGTTTGCATTCGCGCCGTGTACGTCGCCAACCTGCACACAGAACGGAGCAGGGTGCGTGTGTAGTCTGGATGTGGCAACAGCAGGCGGTTATGGGCGATGAGTGTTTGAGCAGCAGGTCTTCAGCTCTAAATCTGATATCATTTCTTATTTCTGTCTCTTTTTTGTCTTGGTGCTCTGAGGAGTGTAAAGTAGGAGGTGATATTTCATTCAGAATGGCAGCTGCGAATACGTGGTGGAAACATATTGCTCAGCACAACATATTCACATTTTGTCTTTTATTTATTGTCGTATTTTCAAACTGCATCAAAGGCTCTAGAGATAGAATAATTCTAATTAATTAATTTCTTGCATGGAGTATGGAATAGTGTCCAGGCCCAGTGAAAGGTCACTGATGAACGTGCAGAAACAAACCTGCACTCTCTGGTTAAATGATGAAATCTGTCAGTGAAAGAGCAACTTGTAATTAGACGTGGTTTGGCTCTGCTTTGAGGAGAACTCCCCCTGTATCACAGCCTCAATGACGCATTGTGCACAGGCTTCATATGCGCCATTCACAGGGAGCCACAAAGGCCAACAGGCGCTTCCAGCCCCGATTTCATTTCTCATAGGCTACACACCTCCAGGCACTTAGCAGGGTCACTTTTCCAGCTCTGTTCGCTGTGGCAGCGGGAGCGGCAGAGTCAGGCAACATATGGCACCAAAAAACCCACCCAATATGACACGATCAGGGTCTGGGGACAAAAAGAGGGAACCTTTTTTTCTGTCTTTCTTTCTTTTTTTTTTTCCAAATTAAGCCCTTGCAGGACTCTGTGTGGCCATGTGGCTCAGATACGAGGATTACCAGCAGACAGGCCTGCAATGCATGCGTAATAAGACAAAGTGGTGGCGTTCACACCCATAGCTGGCGGATAAAGGGATCGCAAGGCCAAATATCCAGTCCACACGTGTGCAGCGAGTACGAGGCCTGTGCAGAGAACACGTGTGCACCCCCCGGACAAACCGGGGGAGAAATCTCTGCTTGTGGAGCTTTGAGGGGGGATTGAAGCATAAAAAAAAAAAATAAAAAACTGGGATTATGCAACGTTTCACATGATGAACATGAGAGTATTAATGTGTATGCACGCAGGGGTCAATGCATGAGCAGAGGCAGAGGGGGAATCTGGAAAAGGAAAGGAACGTTTGCAAAAATAGTTTATCTTAAAACTGGAAATTTGGAATTTGATTTTTAATATTTAGGTTAAACAATTTTATGTTTTTTATTTCTTTATTTTATTTAGTTGCACCACACACACATACACACTCTCTCACACACACACACACACATACGGAGAGGAGACAAAGTTGTGTGTGCCATTGCAGTGTATTTTAGAGTATTAATTTTGCAACACCCACTGACCATGTTCCTTTATGTTCAAACATAAAGACGGCAGGTTATGCATTATGTCATTATGACAGTCCTCGACTTCAGCACAATAACAGCAGTAATGTGCAGTGAGAATACATGGGCTGCTGAAAGCATCACACGGTCCACACGACTGGAGTCTGCACCTTTCCACACTGTCTTTTAAAAAACATTTTTCATTGTGGGAGCAAAATGCAGTTTGCTGATTGTCTTTACTGTCGGAGGCTGCAGTATGTAAAATGGGGCAATTTGGCTCCTCCGTGCTGTATAGTCCATTTGAAGAATAAAATGATCGTCTCTTTTTTCCAGGGATTCCTGGAGAGACATTCAGCGGCCTCACAACACGTGGCTTACTGTAGGTAATATTGGCTACAGCTCTCACTGTCACATCATACACAGGCTTCCGGAGTCAGGTTGGATATTTTGGGAAGCTTGATGGAATAAAATATTTTACATTTGAAGAAATAATAACTATAAGATATATGATGGTCTATAGTCAGAGGTACATGGTTATTAAGTTATAGTAAAGTTATGCATATAATTATAGTTTTAAGGTAGAATAGTATTTACCATGAAGATGGTTTGTAAAACGTCAACACGAGTTTAAGGTTTAAACACGGATATGATGAAAACAGCCGCAGCCCAACATGATGCCAAAAGTTATGCCATTAATTTGTCAAATTCATACAATATCAGGGTTGTTCAGTAGCTAGAGTTTCATCACATAGAGGACGTGTGGAGAATTAATTTATTTCTGCAAACCGTCATTTTCAGATAATCAGCTTCACACACTACAGTGTGGCTGTGAACACTGTGTGTGTGTGTGTGTGTTCAGTGTGTCTGCCAACAGGCCTACACCTTTACCCCACTGTGCCACTTCCATTCTGGTAATTTCAGAAATACACGTGTCCACCTTTAAATATCGCTTTGACGTGTGCGTAAAATACTTTATATCGTGCGTAAAAACTCGTGCGTAATTGTCTTTTGTTGCCTCAAAATGCAGCATTCAATCAGATACTTCAACCTGTGTTATAAAATAGCTAAAGTTTTTCCACGTGGTTTTAATCAGATGATAACCAATGAGACTTTATAATGGGAATCAATTTCTTGCTAATCAGCTCTGCACCTTCGCATAAATTATTTCCAATTAGAGGCGCCGGATTTGTTGACGTCATGCACCTCTTGGCCAATGGCACAGCCTGATAGGTTTATTTAAATTGTGGAGAGAAAGAACCTGGAGCTCGACTGATGCCTTAAATGTATTTTCGGATTTTCTCTGAGCTCAGGTGAGTCAAAGAAAAAAGAGGCCGCTGGAAGTGTGACACCGTGAGGATCCTTTGGTTTAAACTTTCGCAGAACAGAGACACTTTAAAACCTCCACAAGCTTCATTTTCTGAACTCCCGGCGTGAATCATTTCTCGACGATCTGTGACGATAAAAACCCCACAAGAAAAATATTGAAATTGTATCATTTTATTAGAATTATATAACAGCAGCACAGTCACGAATAAGCCAGCGTTAATGAAGGGACTATTAATGATAATGGGGAAATAAGTGCAATCTGCATGTAATTATCTTTCTCTTTATCCAGCTTGGAAATCGTGAAAATATATCTGATGTAAAAACGAGTCATAAAGCTCACAGCATAGTCTGCAGCGAATAAAAACGTTAATGTTGATATTGCATCATTCCCATGCAAAATAATATTGTGGAGAATTACTGATGAGTTCAAACTCAAAAAAAGTGATTGTTTTATTAAAAAACATATTTTAAGATAAATAAAATACAATAAACTGGAATTTTCAAAATGTTGTAGGTCATTATTGTAGCTTAAAATACTGTAAAATATGATGATATAAAAATAATACTGATATCTGACCATTATGTAATTAGGGTAATTTTTATGAGAACATGTGGAAATGTGTTTTTTAATATTAATATGAATTATCTAAACTACTAGTCCATCTGACTGAGCTATTTATGAAATATACATGTTCATTTTTTTTTATGACTGAAGCTGTCAGTGTACAGTATGTGTGATTGCACATATCTGTGTGTGTTTGTGCATTTATCCTGGTTCAATATCTGATATCGTCTGTAATTATGTATCTAACCATGTGAGAGCACACAGTACGTGTATGGGATCCAGCGCTGTAGCACTCTGAGAGCTGAGGCATGTTTCTGCTCTTAAAGGGCCTCGCTTTGTCCTTGTGGATTGAAACAAAGCACCTTGACGGGGATGTGTGTTATGGTGACAGCCTTCTGAACAGCAACAGAACACCTTTTTAAAAAAAATCTACGTAGATTCAGACAGTAGAAGAAGAAGAGCAGCTGTTTATTGTAACCTGAAGGGAGAACAATGCCAGTGGAAGTTGTTGTTTGCTAACAGGGATGTAGCCGTCTCTGCTAACGCCTGCATGTTGCCAGTCAAGTCGTGTAGGAGTGTTCAGGTTTGGGTGTGTGTGATGGAGGGCGAGAATATTCTGTGCCTCGCCCTCCTCTGTCACTCTCTTTCTCTCATTCTCTCTCAATATCTCTCCATCTCTCTCTCTCTCTCTCTCTCTGCTTTCAGTCATTTGAGCTTTACTTGGCGGTGGCGTTGGTGGGGGAGGAGCCTGCCACAACAGGGATCTGGGCACACAGAGCAGCTTTAATTAGAAGGGGCCTTGTGCCATGTGCCACCACGGTGTGTGAGAGGAGTGTGTGTGTGTGTGTGTGTGTGTGTGTGTGTGTATGTGTGTGTGTGTGTGTGTGTGTTACAGCATTGTCTATACCCGTACACGTGAAGAAGTGTTTCGTGTGCATTTAGCTTTATTTTTGCGGACATATTTGTGTGTTAAAGGATTTGTCTAACATGTACTTCATGCTCTGATGAGTCTGAGTGGGTGTGTATTTGTACTGCATCACTGTTAGTGTATATGTAAGGATTTTTTTTCTTTACATGTGTGTATGCACATCTTAAACCCCTCTATCTTCGCTTTGACGCCAACCTCGAGCACCAGCCGACTGCTTTGGCATCAGATAATGTAAATTAATACAAACCAGTTTCTTTTGTAGTCAAACAGCCAGGATCTTTTAATTTAAAAATGCATTTGGGCCGTGGCGGGGGGGCGGCGTTTGAAGCCATCACCCTCCTATGGAGCCAGTCAGCGGGTGAGGCGGATGCGCCATAGGGATGGGCGCTGGGCTGGAGAAGGGAAGGTTGGCGCCATAGCCGGTTTGGACTGGTTCGACAACTTGCGTAATCTTTTTTTTTTATTGGTGCCTCTCACTGATTGTTTGACTTTGGGGAGTTTTTGATATAGAGGCATTACTCGCAGGCCAATCAAAGCTTTCCGTGCACAAAGGGAGGTTTCTAATTGGCCGAGCCGGTTTGAGGCGGGGTGAGGGGCCACTTGGTGACGTCACAAAATGAAGGGTCTGGACATTTAAGGGCCACTGTAGGTTGAGTGAGGAAAAAAGGCCCCAAGAGGGAAGAGTAACGTTCTTTTTTTGGGCTTCGTTTACTGCTGTTGGATTTTTTGGGATTTCCAGACTAATTTTTGATGTGAATTTTTAACTCCTTCTCAAGTTAGTCTGTAATAATTTCAATCATGTAAAATCAAAGAGATGGAGACATATAATAATGTTTTTATCAACAACTTTCTCCTCTGCTTATAGGTCAGAACTCGGCCCATGTTACTTCGCCTGCGGCTTGAGAGGATGGGTAGCCTTAGGGGTTGGTTGTTATCTTTGGTTATCTAGCTGTATGAGTGATGTACATTCTTCATAAAGCTAGATAACCGAAAGTAACAAGAATCCCATTACACTCCTGAAAAGGCATCAAGAGCCCAAACGCGCCTCCCTCCAAAATAAAACACAAACTCTGCCACAAGAACTGCAACATCATGGAAGAAAATGGACGACATTTAAAAGGAGATGGGAGCGGAATGCAGCTAAAGGTAAGGTGCATAAACATATGTGTGTGAGTGCATGTAGCTGAGAAAATCCCAGACCACAAGGCCTTTAGATAAACCTAACTTCACTGCAAGGCTCTGTCTATGTTTGCTGTTTCGATCCATCAACTTTAAGAAATGCAGAATACCATTGGTAGGCATGTAGAAATAAATGGGACATCGCCTACATATTCCCTACAGCTCCCTGCAGCCAGTGGCAGTGATCCATAGCAGTACGGTTGGTGCAACAGGATCACTTTTAATCTAATAAGCCCCATGATCCTTGTGTGTGGGGCTGGATGCAGGGGCTTAGCCATAGTATCACATGGCCGGGAGTGACGGGCTTGCTGAAAAAGACCCACACTGATTCACTAAAGCTGGTGGACTTTGACAAGTCGTTTAACACGTCGGTCTTAGCTAATCAGTTTGCTAGCCGGTTTGGTCAATGCTCTATTCACTTGGCTCCATGAATTTCAGCTTTGCTGCTTGCATCTTTGGCATCAAGAGAACATGCAATATGAAAAGAATGTGGGCCTTTTATATCATAGGAGCTGCATACGGTGCTATGAATTATACATATGTTCTGACTTGGATGGGATTGTGTGAGTTAAGAATGCTCCCTCCGAGTTAATCCGGGCTCCCAACTCCCCGCCGGCACCTAAGCGAACAGACAAGAATTTGTTTGAGGCCAATTTTGTTAAGTTAGCCGTTGTTGATTTTTTTCTCCTTCCCACCTACTCTTTTCTCCCTTTGCATGAAAAGATGTTTGATTTGGGGTCCTGGCTGTTGTTTGATTTGACGTGACAGTTGGCTTGTTTGTGAATGGGCCGTGGCAAAGCCTCCATTGCATGAGGTGCTACCATGTGGAAAGGCCTGATGGGATCTCGCTGAATGCTGCTGCTGTGTGTGCGCGCAAGGCTCAGAGGGGGGAGTGGTCCAGTGGCAATCAAGCAGAAAGTGCCCCCAGTGACGAGATCCATGAGCGAGAGAAGGAGAACAATCTCTGCCTTAAGGTTCTTTGCCCAGGCTCATGGTGAGGAGTAATTGGTCAATCAGATCTTCAACCTCAAGGCCTCTGATGGCTGATTGAAGGTGTGATTTCTTTTCTGCCCATCAAAGCTAGAGGGTCTCAAGGCTTTTATTTTAATACATATTCCACATGGCGTTTTGCTGTCTCAACATGGCTCAGCTAAAACACCGCCCTCGACTTTGGGTATATTCAGCTTGACATGGTACAAATTCGAAACAGTCGTACAGGGCCAAAATGAAATTCCTAAAAGCTTGTGTGGCAACCTCACCTCGCAATGTCAATCTCTTCAAGCCCTGCAGTTGTGCCTGCCTGCCTGCCTGCTGCATTGCAGGTGCTGAGTGTGACATTTGAGGGCTCAGCTAGCAAGAGAGAGGAACGAGGGCCCTGACAGGAAGTGACAGCCGGAGATGTCACCTTCTTGGACGGCAAAGTAGTACATGGTTCCCTCTCTATTGTGCTGCTACCGCCACTGCCGATGTGTTTTTATTACAGTGTAGGCTTTGATCTGTTATTGTAAATGAAAGATTAACGATTGTGCCTGACTAATATCCAGGCACTTGCATATCTGTGCAGGTGCATTTTGCATTTACGAATTTTAACATTTAACAGGTACAAAGCAGGCAGATTTTGAGGAGTGCAAAGATAAGTTGCATCCTTTTGCTTCGTTTTTGTGTCAGTTACAGTGTTGGGGCTAAATGGGAACTGAAGTCTTGGACAGATTGTGTTTATACCCTAGGCAGTGCCCTGGGAGAAGCATGTCATGGTGCAAATGCTTTGTGCTGGCTCTGTGTGTGGCACAGTTATATCACTAACACTTCACACTGGGGACCCCAGGGTAGAGAGACTGTCTTAGCTTCTGCCTGCCTGAAAATGGCACGGAGATGGGAGAGTTCCTAAAAACCACCTTAGGGCCTCTGCTCTCTCTCTTTTTCTGCGTCCCATGGCAGTGTCTGAAATAGAAAGAGAGCGCGAAGAGAGAAAGGGTTGCGAAGGAAAGAAGTCAGGGAAAGGAATGAAAAGGAGGAGGAGGGTGGTGGGTTTGTCTTAGCTTTCATGCACTAGGCAAGCAGATTTAGACTCCAAGTGTCAAATAGAAAAACAGCCATTGTGGTCGGGTCCTACTTGCCCCCCCACCAGTAGACTTTACAGTCAATAGAGCTAGTCCACTTGTCACTGAGGGACAATGCGCCCCTTTGCCTCCCTTTCACCCCTGCCGGGTCCGAGCAGCCAGACAGTTTTCTGAATAAGACCCAGTGATTCTTGCCCCCTTTTCTCTGCCTCTCTTTATCTTGACGGAACACACCAACAGGGTTTGCAAAATGGCTTCGCTGTTGGGCTGGAGCAGAAGGCCAGACCCTGTTATTTTCTACAACATCGACATTCCCTCCACCCCCCATATGCTCACAGAGAAATGAATGTATCTTAAGCAGTTGCAAAAGTCAATGGGCCTCCCCACACAAAGGAGATTAAGTTTGGCAACTTAGCAGTAACAGGTGTACTTTGACTGTGCTCGGACCACACGGGGGGTGACTGCTGTTGTCTGACCCGTTGCTCTGTTTGCCTCCCTGTTGGTTTTGAGTTGTGTGGAGATAAAGATGAAATTTGCTTTGTGTTCTCAGATGACACTCTTCAGACCTTGTCAACTTGGAAGTTTTAGTCGAGAGTGTGTTTGGCCTTGCTGTCTAGCACTGGCCTCTTATCATTTTTACTGCTTTTGAAAATGTAGCTCAGTTTTGCAACATTTCTCCAATGATTTGCCAAGTTTTCTCCAAAGGGATTCTGCAGATATCTTTAGATCTCGAGCTGTGCTCACCCAAGGGAGCGAGTTGAGGGTAAACAATGCGGGCACACAGAGGAAGAAAGAAATATCAGAGGGAGTGCGGCACAGCACTGAAGCATGAATACATTTTCACATTTAGAACTGAGACAGTGATGTTTTAAGAGGGGAAATTTCTTTCAAAGAGAATGAGTGAAGTCTTTTCTATCCATACCTTCAGTATTTTCAACCACAATAAATTGAGCCATTCAGCAGCAGTATAAACAGAGACACTCAGTGCCAGAGCAAAACAGTGCATGCATTTGTTTGTTTCAGTCGTTAATAAAGCTTTTACAGAGAGCCTCGGCCCTCAGAAAAAGCCCATTCTAGTGAAATGACTTGGCAAAGCATCCGATGGAGAGTCTGTTCAGACTGAAGCTGCTCCCGCTGCCATTGTCTAGCTCTCTGTCACACACCTACGAGTCCAGAGTAAGCACACAATTTCATTGTTGCGTGAGCTGTTAATATCAGAGGCTTCACAATAGAGCCCATTCGCCATATTTGCATAAGGCACTTTTCCAACAAGGACCCGGAGAGGGCTTGAAAGCTGGCCCACTCCAGTGCCAATGGCAAAAAAATGTCAAGTGCCAATTAGGAGAGGTTTGCCACCATTCAGCAGTACCCCACCCCTGTAGTCCTTCCCCTCCCTGCTTACCCACCCCAACTCTCTCACACTCCAAGTCACCCCTGTTTTTACCACCTTATTCCAATTTCAGACATAGCCTTCCCCTACTGACACCAAGAGACAAAAGCTGGCTCCCTCCTCTGCGGGCTAATGGAGGATCCTTTTTGTTGGGCTCAGAGTATTAGCAAAATCAGACAGCGCGCTCTGTTCACCGATTAGTCAGCTTTCTTTGTTGATTTCTTTGAATAGAAGGGTTCGCGAACTATGCGGCTAAACCTGCGAGATATATAGACTCCACCTGCTAGTGAATATTGAACTTAGCAAGCTGGCTACATTGTGCTATTCTGGTTTTAGACTTGCAGGTTTGCACGGGCAGGTGTGGGTAATTGAGGGAAGGGATTTTGGTAAAGACAGATGCTGATTTCAAGCAATTAAAAATAACCCCTTTCATCTGATATCCACAGTGGTCAGTCTGTGTTAGTGCTAATAGCATCCAGCCACCTAATGACTTGCTTTAAGCTAGTCCTGCTTATTATTTTGCACTGATGCACGTACAAATACAGAGCATCCTATTATGAGAGTGGCTGCAGTCAGAGACTATTTGAATTGAGAGCACAGGCTTTGAGTCACTGTTAAGGCTAAAAGAAATGCACTGTAACACTACAGTCAGATTTACCGGAGCTACGTCAAATTCACGTTAGCTTAACTGGTGTCAACAGTGCTGAACAGCTGTTTACAATTCTACCGATGCTGAAAATGCAGCGTTATTTCCACTAATGCTTAACTGCGGCTGTCAGATGCAAAGTACGTGGTGACAGGAATGTAGAGCATCATCAGTGTCCTTGAATTTAAATAACGTGGTGTTTACATTAGGGAAGCCTTTGCTACAAAAGGCAGAGACGTCAAATACATAAAAACAACCTGGTATCCTGTAAAATGACAAGGGTGCAGCAAATTTAATTTAAAAAATTAAGTCGTAGAGACAATAAAATAAAGTAATCATGTTTGTCCAATTGGGCTACCGTTGTTTTCCACAGAGCATTTACCTAACCTACCGCCTCCTGCCACTCAAAAGGATTTTTCTCTTGTCCCCTTTTCTCTTTCATTCTTTCATTCAATCTCTGTGTCGAGTTTTTTTTTCTTTCCCACCCTTGATTCTCAGATGGTTGGATCTGATTTGCATGCATTTGCATAATGAAAGTCATTTGCATGCTCAGGGGCAGACTGTACCATGAGAACAGACATGAAAAGGTGTGTGTGTGTGTGTGTGTGTGTATACATGCATTCGTATGTGTGCATGGCTTGCATTCGTATGCTTCCGTGAACTGCGTTTTGATGGATAAACCATGTTCTTAAATTTTTCCCTCTTTCCCTCTGGTTTTCCCTTCCCTGTTTTCTGTGCAGGCGACCACCACCACACCACTGAAGGAAAGCTGGCAAAAGGAGACTGAAAAACAGAGAAGAAGGAGGAGGAGGGGTTGCTGTTGATTCTGCCCTCCCTCTCTCTTCGCCCTCCTCTGCATCGCCTCTTCCCTCCTCCTCCTCCTCCCCCCTTCCTCCTCCGCTCCATCCTCAGCAGACTGCCCTTTTTCCTGTACAGCGAGACGCAGCCCGCGCCACCATCTTAGAGCAACGCTGGCATGAAATGGAAGTGGGAAGACCAGTCAGTGCAGGTAACACACCAAACCCACTGCGCCCGCCATGCTGCATCTTTCCACCAGCGCCATCCCGACTCTCCATCCTCTCCTCTTCCACCCCCCACCCGTGCCCTCACTCCCCTTCTCCAGTGGGCTACAGCCTCCGTTTTAATCACCTCGGATATGTTTGTTAATTGCACAATTCACAAGATGCACTGATGGGTGGAGGGGAGGGCGAGTTGATGTGGGCGGAGCGTGTTTTGTATGTGTGTTCAGATTAAATCACTCCACTCTCAATGCCTCTCTCAGGAGGCTTTCAGTGGGCATCTGTCCTCCGAAGCGCCATGTTTTCTTTCCCGTTTGGGAATTCTCGTGCCATCCTCACATGCGTGCCCCCGACATGGCGGCGGCTGCCATTTTGGAGATACGATGCAAGCCGTGCCTTCCGGACAATACAGAGGCACAATTCATAACTCCACATAGTTGAGCACTCTCACATTTGTGCACTATATTTTGGTCACAGACGTAAAACAATGTGGGGGTGTTTTTAGATTATGTTTTGTTTTTTGCAGCCTGCCATAACAGAGTTATAACTTTTAGATTAATTCTAAAAATCTCTTTTGTTTTTGCTCAACTCCTTAAATCAGGTCTGAAGACATGTCAAGGTGGGCACATCTGTGGAGTGCAAAGTGATGATATCCATGAACCACTATTCACATTCTCATACAGGGACACTGCAGCATATAACGAAACCAACACAAAGCAGGAGGGAGACAGACAGAGAGAGAAATAATAGAGAAGAGATGGTGAAGAAGTGAGAAAGTGGGACCTCGATAGGCAGAGTCTCAGTACTGGAAAGCCTCTCATTGTGCGAGTGGCCAGTGTTGGAGGGCAGTCGCTGCTTAGACAAGTCGAGTATTGTTCTCCCTGAGCGAGCTCGTTATTGTGCAGCATTATTCCAACCAGGGAGCTCCCAACTTTGAAAACCGCTTAAATCAAAACACCAATTAGCATCGGCTGGGCTTGATTAAGTAAGGCAGCCGGTAAACAATGTGCACCATTGTCCTCGCAACAGAGAGACCTCCCTTTGTTTGTGTCTGTGGTGTGGAGGTCAGAGGGACAATGCTAATGCTAACTTACAGTAGGGTGCCAGTAGGCTAACAGAGAGACTGCTGATACCCCCTGTTGTGTCAAGGTGAGAGAAGAAAAAGAGACTGTTGCTAAACACAGGAAAGCATCTCGTCATTGAAGGTCCAAGGTGAATTTCCCAGTTTATAAGTGAGAGTTGGAATAGAAAATCAATTGGCCAAAGTTTGAAAAAAGTGTTTCATTTCACCTAAAGCTTTTCGCCTAAATTTCAACGCTGATTTCCAATATTTACACGCACTAAACCTTAAGTGATACCAGTTCTCAAATGAGGTCATGCCAAGCTTTTTGCATTTAAATTTTTGACGACACAGCCTTTAAAAGCGGAGGCGTCGCTTGGCTTTCCTGAGAAGTGCTGTGGTAACTGTGTCAAACCCAAAGCACACTAATCATGGCCAGGCCTCCATAAACAGGTGGTAGATTGAGCAAAGGGGGCCGGGGCCGTTCTCAATTTACTGTGTAAATTATGCAGAGCCCAAAACAATGCAAACAGTAGACAGTGGAGTGGCTGGCGTTGGCTAATGAGATGATGAGAAGCCTGGGAGGGCTGGGAGCTAGTCGAGGTGAGGGGGTGGGCACGGCCGGCAGCTTGTGTCTGGATCTGTGTACTCGCGTGTGTGTCTCCGTGCGAGTGTGTGTGAGGGTCTAGAGGAGCTCTGGCAGGGGAGCAGACACCATCCCGTCTGCACAAACCCCATCGTCAGCACCCCTCCTGCCCAGACTGAGAGCTGCAGAGGGAGGGGAGGGTTAGCAGGCAGCTGGGGCACCCTGCCCCCATTGCACCGGCAAGAGCACCAGCCTTGGGAACCTCTGTGGCAGGGGTCCCCCCAACACTGGCACGTAGGGGCCCCCCAAAAGTCTGGCTGCAACCCCCCATCACAACCATCCCCTCCTCCCTCTTGTCTCCCCAACCACCACCACCTCCCCTCCCACCCTAATGTGAGGCTGGGGGCCTGGGAAGGACTTCAAGTTCATGGCCAGACCTCCTATTGAGCTGACAGCCTGACTGTTTGCTCAATTCGGCTCCCTATTCAGAGCCGTGCTGGAGGGGGGGGGTGTTGAGAAAAGGCTTGAGGATGGGGTGGGGGGGCTAGATGGGACACCGTAGCACTGTGATAGCTATTCATTCAGCAGGGGGAGACAAGTAAAGAGTGAGGGAGAGAGTGAAGAGGGATGGGGGGGTTTGAGTCGGGGTGCATAAATAAAAAGTGAGGAATCCGGACTCGAGGTTTGCTTTGAGCCGTGTGCGCCTCTCTCACACTCCTTTAGACTCTTAATTACCGGCGCCTTCCACTTTTCTCTCTCCCTTTCTCTAACTACACCCCCCCCACCCTCATCCCCATCACACACACACACACACACACACACACAAAATCGCAATCATTCTCATCATCCCCTCTATCCCCTGGTTTTATTAGGCCACATGCTGGGGCTGTAAATTTACCATTAACAAGCTTATTCACTGTAGTCCTCTCAACAAAACAAGACCATGATGCCAATAACTCAAAGCGACACCAATACCCGAAACTGCCTTTTATACCACCACCCTCCGCTGTTAGCCACTCCCCCCCCCCGGCCGAGTGCACCCGCTCAGAACAACGGTGTAATGCTAAATGCCAAGTCTAACGTGATGCCTGCTAATAGCTCAGGCGATGCTAATTAGCACATTGGTTGTTGATTTCTGCCACTAAGCTGGACGGCTGCATTATCGGTTCACCCTGCACTCACTGACCCGCTGTAATATTTTAAGTTGCTTGTCTGAGCTGCTTGAAAAATGTAACAAAAAAAGGGGGTTTGATAGCCGCCTGAAAGTCCAACTCAGCCTAGCTTAGGGTGTGTCACATGCTTCCTCTTTGTATTAGCAGCTCGTAGCGTACCAGGCTCCTGTTGAGGCCTTTCAACTTCAGCCCCAATCCCTTCAGCTGGTACACGGAGCCATGCTTACCTCGGCCAGATTTAGGACATACAAGAAATGCCCCCATAAGTTATTTTTCATCTTTAAAGAACAACCTAAATTGGCATTCACAGTCCACTGTCTCAAATAATTGTTTTGACATTCACATGATTGGCCTCGCTGTGTGTTTAGACTCCCTCGAAGGAACTGAAGCTGTATCTTAACGTCGTCTTTGTCTTTGCAGGTGAATGTTGTCGGTGCAGGGAGATCCGAAACGGCACACAATGGAGGGACAACAGGACAACTCCTTTCAGCCGCCGTTCGCCTCCTTTCAGCCAGGACTAAACCAGGACGACGGCGCGGACGTCTGCATGTGACACAGAGGCGATTCCTGCCAGGACTTTGGAAACGTCGCTGCACTGATTGTACCTCTTTGATGCTACTGTGTGATGCATTATTTGACCCAAACAGTCAAGCTGGACTGTTTGTGAACGCCTAGCTGAGCAAACATCATGGTGGACTGTGACTGTGGGAAACGAGGCTCAGAGAGAAGATCTGCAGCGTGATGTGTGGACGAACTGGTCCATAATTGTGACTCTTGTTTTTGTATTTTTGAGGGTGTGGAACTCTATTTTGTAATTATTATTATTATATAGACACACAGTATATTTGCCTATAAACAATATTACTTAGCTATAGTCTTCACCTACCATAGGCCTGACTTACCGTAGGTCATATTTGATGAGTTGTAGCCCACGTTTAGTTCGCTTTCTGTTTTGTTATAGTTGCTAGGACTCAAAGACATGTGAATGTGAGACCCACGGCAGCAGTGAATAATACTGCACTGCGATTGGACAGCTCCGTGTGTCCGCTGACACAATGGCGAAGGAGTGAGCTGTCGTCTTTATACTCTATGCAACCGTTTTATGTTTTTTTTTGTCTTGAAACCCAGTTGGGCAGAGCCCCTTTCATCCTTACTGTGGATTTTCTTTTTTTTTTGGGCTACCAGTTTATAGACATTCCTTCAGACATCATCAAGAGAAATGGTTTGGAGCCTACATTCCCGATGTTAATATACTGATACAGAAATTACAGTCAGACTGCGTGTGAGTGTGTGACAAATGACAGAATGCAGCTCAGTTTCATATGTATTGAATCTCATATTTGCAGCCTTAACAGACTTTGATTCGACTGTGCAGCCATGAGCCACAGTCTGAGTAAATGTGGACTCTCACGTTTAATATTCCTGACGGCAGACGTGTGTTTGATCAGCAGGAAGTAGCTGAGCGTGGCTCATGGCTGCGTGGATACAGAACACGCCACACTATTAAAACCTTCCCAGCAGGCTTTGAGACACAGCAGTTTGCTTCATAGCAGTTACCTGCTTAGCTGTAATGATACATCTTTGGGTGAGACATGACAAATACATTGGCTTCAAACACTGCCTTAATTTCCTGTCCTTGACATTAACACACACGCACATGCATGCACACACGCACACACACATCCAAATGCAATAAAGCAAAGTACTATCGCAGCCTAATTCATTCTATATTAATTTTCGGGAAGTGGCAAATTTTTTATTACGATTGATAATCTATGCAAATCTTTTAAATATTACTTTAAACAATCTATGTCTATGCAGTGCTTCTGCAATTGATTCAAGGGAGACTATCTTGGCCTAATTTAGAAAATGTATTCTTTTGATAATCATGCACATCCCAGTGCTCAAGACAATTACTTATCTGCCTGGATAAGCTTGAAATTATGTTTTTAATCTTTAGCAAAAAAAAAGTCACTCTTCTGATATCAGTCCAGAGGCATGAAAACCCTGAATTGTGGTCTAAAATAATTAAATCGGTTGCACTAAATCTCCTTTTTCCTTAAATGCAGATCAAACATATCTATTCAGCTATGCCGTCGCATGTAGCTTATTGTTTTATAGAAGCAGCAATGTTTGTGTGATGCAATCTGATCGCTGTGAATGAGTGTTCACCACACGTGCCTTTTGTATGGAAAACTGTGTTGGAATAGTAATAAAGGTTTACATTGAAAACAAGAGAAAAAATGGTTGTTGTGCATGTTTTGTCAAATGTTTTGCCGCTGGAGGGTCCTTGAGCAAATCACTGAGCTTTGTCACTATTCCGTAAATCAAAAGTGTAATAACTCACTGAAAAAACATAAATGTAAAATGTAAATAACTGTCTATCAAGGGAGACAGGACGTAGATTGAAGCTTACTAAAAAAAAAAACTAAATTTACCCAGTAGTTGGCAGCTTTCCTTAAATGTTTTCCTTTTTTTGTGGCAGTCACGTCTGCAGAGAAATCAACTGCAATTCACTTCCAACGTAACGTTAAAGCCAAATGAAAAGATTATCACAATTCCCCTGAGATCAAACAATGTTCAAAACACCATCAGGGATGTGGGTTTGTTTTCTGCAGTGTTTGGCATCAAGCTACAGGAGACAGCAGAGCTCCGTCCTGTTTGAACAAAAAATGAATCAGTGCAAAGATGCTCTCTGTGGTAACCAGAGAAAATCCTGACCTCATTGTTGTCGTATAGATGAGTAATCAGCCAATATGCATCTGCACACGTGCCCTTAACGTGCTGTTATTCCTAATTTGAGTAAAACAAAGAGCACAGTAACACTCTCTTGCTGGATTGTGATGCTCTGTGTGCAGCACTGGTGTTGTGCTGTGCAGAACACTTCCCCTGCATGATTTGCTGTCTGACACCACATATGGCAAACGCGCCAACACCGACATATGGGCCCCTCACAATTCATTAGCATTGTCATGTAAAAGAGGGTAATCCCACTGTAAAACAAATGAAATGTAACCCTGTACAGTACAGGTTGATCACGCAGCTCTTCTCATTCATTCCCCTCTTTTATGAAGTCTCGTGTAATTCAATGAAAGAGGTTTTTAACGCGACTCCAACGCACCCCCTTGGGTGTCTGCATCCTCGGTGCGTAGCAGCAGAGGCTTTACAAGCCGCTCTCCTCTTGTTTACAGCTGCGCTGCGCGTTGAAATGAGCCGTAGTACACATAAACAGCAGCTCCATGCAAATATTACAGTGCCCTTATTAACCAGGGCAGGCTGCAATTACATTATGTCGCAGGCGTTAACATCCAGAGAGCGAGCGCCGGTCCTCTGTGACAACTCCCCTCGCCCTCAGTGTTTCTTGGCGGCGTTATGGCCCTCATAATCTGATTCACAGTTTTTGTCATGCTGCCAAGAGGCAAGTTGCATTAGCAAAGCACTATAGGCCTTAATGAACTGAGTGTCAATGTTAAGCACACTAGAGCAAGCTGGAGTGACGGCGTACAACCAGGCTGTCATTTGCAGCCATGTTGGATCACAGTCTAAGTTATAGCTGTTCGCAATCAAAGGTTTGTCAGGTCTCTGAGAAAAAAAGAAAACCTCCACCCTCCATTCTGCCTGATGTGTTGAGCATCCTAAAGGACAGAACGCCTTGTGTGTAAGGAGCTGCTCTTATAGAGTTAGGGTGTGGCTTCCTTTTGACATAAAGCACAAAATGGCTGTTCGCTACATCCCATCCTGAGACTGAGGGGATCAGATTCCAAGATGGCGGCGCAGTGACATTAATGCCGCTCAGATCGCATCATTATAAAAATGGAAAGGCCGCACTTCCAGCCGCAACGATTTGATGGACAAGTACACAAGGGCCGATAGCAGGGGGCGTCCAAAGTGGGATATGGCGGGTTTTGGTGCACGTCCAAGGTCTAGGAACTCGGGTGCTGCTCCTTTCACAAGTTCCTCAGAATCGTCATTGGTATGCAGGAATGCGCCCCCAGTAGGCCATTCTGTGTGATTTTGGAGGGAAACGTGTTTGCAGCCGGTCGCTAGGACAGAGGATGTGTGTGTCTTTGGATCCGACCGTGGTCAGTGCCAAGAAAAAGTGGGCATCTGTCCAGATCTGTCCACCTTTGTGAGCCGCCTCCCAGTGGTGCAGCCCGGCAATTCTGTTCAGTGAGCAAAGACAAAATGGCTTCAGATGCTTTGAAGGGTACGTTGTCCTGTGAAACGTTCCTTTTATAATAAATATAGATGATGAATAAAGAGGTGTGAGTGTGTTAAACTGGGTTGTGGTGGCTGAAGATTACCAAGGATTTCCAGATACTCGATCCTCGCGGTGACGGCATTGATGGAGTGCTGCATTTTAGCCCCTTGTGCACATGAAACGCAGCGCTGACCTGCATGGTAAAGTTGTGTTTTCTGTTGTTCACACATGATTCCATTTTGAATCTGTTCACTCGACATGATTGCTTCACTCAGATTAGAGAAAACCTGATTTATTTTGGCTAAAATGACATTAATATCTTTTGGTAATGAAGCTGAAAGAAGAGAAAAGTACGGTGCATTCAGGTGTTATCCTACAGACTGGGAAAATGAAAAGAATTTCTCTATTTGAAAGAAAGCCAGAATAAATTGTCAGACTTTCTAAATGTGAGATGCATAGCATATGAGCATTCACAAGCATATGAGCCTTTTATGAAACATGATGCAGTGTTATACATTAAACCACCCAACAGTTGTAAAAGTAGGTAAAATAAGCTCTATCACCACCAGCTACAACACTAAAATGCTATTTACATATTAATTCATCAAGTATTATAATATATAATAATATAACATTGATATGTTCCATTCTGTATAATTAGTACTTTTACTTTTGATACTTTAAGTACTGTTTACTGTTAAAACTTTTACTCAAGAATAATGTTGAATGCAGGACTTTTACTTGGTGATCTGGTATTAGTACAGGCTCTCAATACTTCCTTCACCACTGGTTTCAACAGCATTTAAATGACTATATTTCAACATGTAGTCTGGTCCTGCTTTGCATTAAAACACAGTCATTGAAATGATGTTGAAGCAATGATTATATGTTTCGTTGGGCGCATAAAACGGCAACATTTCAAGACATCGAGACGTCTTTAGACCAAAAACTACCAACATATCTGGTGTGAAGCTGCATGCATGCACAGAGCTAAAACCACACTAGAAAAGCCTTAGCCGGGGGTTCCTTACTGCAAGTATTTTCATAATTGCACTTTTGTCAGGGGAAAAACTCACACAGTTTATCTAATGGAAATGGAAGGGTAACAGAATTGCCTGCAGTGCGTGAGGACCTTCAGTCCCTCAACTTAAGTTAAAACATGAAAAATCACCTAAATGAGACTGACAAGGTTTTTCACCTGACAACGACGATATTTCCAATTCAAGTTTTGTCATTTGTACAGGTAGCATGCAGCTTTGACTATAACACTAAGCTTAAAATCCACTCACACCCTTGAAGCAATTTCTTGGAGCTTATGTGTTTATATAATGAAGGAGAAATACTCGGAGAGGTTAGCAAAACTTGCAGCTCAGGCCTGATGAGTTAGACGTCCGGATCACTGAGGATGCTTTCCTTGAAGGCGAGAGAGCCCTGTTGTGGAATGTCAAGTAGTTTGGCCGGGGCGGGTGACTGAAGCGGGAAGTGATTTGACTAATGTTTTCCCTTTCACAGAGCTCCTCTCCACCACGTCCCCCTCCGTCCCTCCCCAACCGCCAAAAAAAAAACCTCCCCAGAAAACTTTACGGTGATGTCATTCATATGCAAAACAGGCGTGCTTTCAGCGGGTGAATGTGTGTGCATGCATCTGTGAGCGAGTCTGTATGTGTGTGTGTGTGTGTGTGTGTGTGCATGTGTTGCTTGAGTGGCTGATTCCATTACTTGAAGGACCATTACACTTGCCTGTCAACAGCCAAAAGACCTGAGAAAAATTAGCAGATTAAATCACTCTGCTCCTCTCCTCCTCCTCCTCCTCCTCCTCTTCTTCCTCCTCTTCTTCTTCCTCCTCTCCCCTGCTAGCATCCAGGCTGCTGTTGTGTCACACCATGGAGGTGTTTTGACAAAATCAAAAATGTAATGCATCTCCTTTGAAAGTTGCATCAGTATTTGATCAGTGACAGGTCCTAATTTTGGCGACAAATCTCTCAAAAATGACACAAAAAAAACCTAAAAACAATGATAATGGTGCAAGACACAATCAGGGCAGAGCTGCAGGGAAAGCAAGTAGCTAGGAGGCAAAATCCTATAAACAGGGGCAAACTGAAGCTATGTGGGGTTTTACAGTCTTGTAGAACCAGATAACACAGCAGCATTCAGTGTCCCAGCACACGTTTATTGAGGCAGTTGGGTGAAAGTTCAAATGTCGGAGAAGGTTCATCAGATTTAAGATCGGTTCGTGTTTTTTCAGTGAATCCATAAGAAAAAAAACCCCATCAGCTCTGTGACTGTTTTAATCACCAAAGTCACACCATGAACATAAATCCTCATCATAATCCTGCGACGGACTCCAGAGGTGGCACCTAGCTTTACTTATCATGGGGTGACAGGAATCCAGCAGAGCTTCTCCCTCCCCAAAAAACAAAAGAATAAATCCCAGATTCCAGAATGTGGGAATGAAACCCCCTCGGGTCAGATTAGCATTCTGAGAAAACAAAATTCCCCACTGGGGCGTTTGCTACAGACCAGATGGGTGTACCCCGAAAATCAGCCACACAGGGGGAAATGGCTGAAGAAGAAGAAGAAGAGGAGGAGGCTCGGCCCCCGGGGAAGATGGAGGAGAGAGTGCTGAAGTAAGAGAGGGAGGATGTGGGGGGGGGGGGGCGAAGAGTTAATGCCGACAGCTCAACAAAGGCCGCCACCGCCGCCAAGGGCAGAGAGGAGCACGGGAAAAGAGCTAAGGTCAAGGGGACCTCAGGGGGGTTCAAGTTCAAGGCGACAGTCAGTGTCTGCATTTTAACAGCCGCGCCACACCCTCCGAGTACTTATACTTCCATTTGCAACAACAACCGCACCCCCACGCCACCATTTACTCCCCAACATTAAATCTGAAGCCGCACACAAACTGGCCTTTGTTTCACGGCTGCCATACCAGGGCCACTTAGAGGCAAAAGGTAACAGCAACGAGGAGGGTGGAGGCTCGTCTGGCTCATGGTAATGCGTGAGATTTTGAACTTGTGATGGCCTCCACGGGGTGTTTGTGTGTGTTCGGTGGCTGTGGGTGGTGTTGTTGGTGAAGAACAGGAAATGTTCAATGACTTGCATGAAGTGTGTTTTATTCAGTAGTCTCAGACTATTCAGAGATGGTGGGTCTGTCTGGTGTTTGGAGGGTTTGTGGCATTTTTAAGACATCAAATCTAGACAACTCTGAGGCTGAGAAAAGATACAAGAGTCAGGAAATGTCCTTTTTTGATTCGGAGAAGAGAGTTTTTCCTGATAAAATACTGCATAACATGTTTTTGAACCCCTAAACGTACAGTTTCCCCTTTAAGTAGCTCCAAGGTGGTAAAAATCACCTTAGAAGGGATTCAGACCTAAAGCAGCCCTGCGTTAAAACAGCACAGGGGACTGCGTTGTTGAAGGTACCGGTGAGACATGAAATATGATCCAGGAAGTCCAGCTGGAGTAACAGATGAATGCGTTTAAAGGCTTTTAAGATGCCAAACACTGCACAACGGTTTGTAATAGTCAGAGACAGGATTCTCCAGCTCTTCATTGAAGCTACATGATGTTCAAGACTCCGTGTCTTGAACATCATTTTATACATTTCCCCAAAATGTAGCCTGACATTTTTGGTATCTTTGGAGACTTGGATCTTGACAAAAATGTAAAATAACTGAAGATAATAATGTGGGTATGAATAATATTTGGACATGCAACATTAGTTTATTATGACCAGACCAGGCCTCTGCAGACTGCAGTGTGATTGCGTGGTTACGTAAGAGGAAGAGAACGTTATAGTTATATCCAGCCATCTTGAATATACCGAGCCAGAATGTGAGCATTGAAAAGACATGCAGAACAACGGCCTAATGAGATTTTTAAAGTCAATTATATCGATTATTTCTGCCTCTCTCTCATGTCAAAGGCTACATTAGGACGCCAAAACAATTCAGCATGGAAGGACGAGATTTCAACCTTGAAACACATTGTGTGTCATCACATACTGTAAGAATCACGGCTGCTAGGAAGTGAGGTTGTGGCACAGAATGAAAAGGAAACGGTATTATAGTTTATTTATTTAATGTTTATTTGTATAGGGTCATGAACCAATGCCACACAGCACAGCACTTATGGCCTAAGCTTTGCAATGCTCGTCCCTAGATGGGCCTTTAAAATACAAAACTCAACAATAGGTACATACATTAAAAACACTAAACTCACTTCTAGAATACACAAAGGGAGTTCAATCTACCTTTGACCCAATCAGAAGACACATGAGATGCAAGTCTGCAGCCGTAGCTCTCTGCATGTCACTGCTTAATGGCTTAAACTGAACGTGGTGGATGGCACTCAATCAGCACTGATTTGGTGATTTGTAGGTCAAAAGTTGAGCAGATTTAAAAGTGATACTTTATTTTAGACGTCTAGGTTACATATAACTGTTGTTTAAACAACATTTAAAAAGACTGGGATTCATGTCCTGACCCCATGTGTGGTTAAGCTTAGAGAAAGATGGTGGAACATCCTGAACCTTAACCAAGTGCTGTGAGTGCCTAAACAACAAACAAATATTACAGGGAAAACAAATGAAACATGCTGTCATTGAAAGTTTTTCCGAAACGTTTAGTATAAATATTTTGCAGCTTTACAGATATGTTCATTGAAAAACGTTTCCTCATTATGTCGATATGTTCATTACGTTTCTCTCAAACATATTTGCTGCTGAAAATTAAACATAATTCCTAAGAGACTGGGCCGAAAGGTCCGAACTACATGCTGAAATATAGCCAATGAAATGCTGCTAAAATAACAAGATGTATATGTGTTTATAAAACTCTCACTTCTCAACCAAGTTTTCACCAAATTGTCTAGTTGTCTCTTGACCTGCATACATCAAATCAGTGCTGACTGGGTGCAGACTGGGAGGGGTGTGACGGCACACCAGTGCTGACTAATCTTGACCACAGAGCAAGAGTTCAAATCCATTTTATGAACTGGAACACCACCAAGTTGTCCCTCGTGATTTAGAGCCCTTTGAAAAAACAGAGCACGTTTGTTTTCTTTTCTGCGACCGGTCAGAGGTTGGGCAGACCACCGCCGTCAGCCCATAAAACACAACTTCACAGCTGACCCCCTCGTCACTTCTCCAACCTCCACACAATGGAAGGTCAACGGGGTGGAAATCTGTGTCCCCGCATCTTTTTGTTGCTCCTCAAACGGACTAGACAAACCACAACATGTCCACAAGCCGACCCCTGACCCCTCAGCCTGCTGGCCACACACCCCGAGATCTGTGGGACGTCTCGGTGAAGACATAAATATCTGAACTGGAGCCTGACGTCTGTTCAAACCATGACTGGGAGGTTTCCAAGTTTCCCAGTTCAAAAACACAACACTGCCTGCTGCCAAATATATCGTAAATCATTTAACAACAGGTGGTTGTTAAAAATATTCTACCTACAAAATGTCAAGTTTGCACAAACGGAAGACCAGCCATTTTTTAGTCCGACCGCTTTGTGTTTTCTAAAGGATAGGTAAGTCTGGCAATATTCATTATTTTTCCAGTATTGTTTGAGTATCCAGAGCCTGATCGCTCTTCTTCCTCTGAGCCATAAAACTATTAAAAACTCATCAGGGAGCCTCACTGTTGTTCCTTCATCACCATGAACACACACACTGGAGTTTATTTGGACTCAATCCCACACACACCGTCCTGCTGCCCCAAATACTCACTAGAGCACCAAATGTAGATTCATCCGCCGCTGAAAATAGTCCCCAACAAATGCACTACTTCCTCCAGTTTGAGAAACATTTGCTAAAACCTACAGAGATGAGCTGCTTTAGGAAATTACTGAGCCTTTTAAAAAATAAAACTATATATTTGTGAGCTGAGCAAATGATCCTTCACTAAAACCAGAGCTCTGTTTTTTACTTAATATTTAGGGATACGTAGGTCAGGGTGAAATGACGAGGAATCTAATTTTATTCTAAACTTAGTTTTAATTTAACATTTTAATAATATAACACAAGAAAAATACCAAAATAATAAAAAGGAAACAAAAATCCATTTTAAACTGTAACTAAATGATTGTTTTTTAATAAATATTTTGCTAACAGTGTGCAGAAGTTCACCAGTTTTTCAAATAGATTTTACTCTTCTACACACCTGTCTTACAGGTGTTCATTCGATTTTACACTATTTTACAACTAACAGATTACAACATATAAAAACACAGGTTGATGCAGCCTGCTCTTACTAATGGTTTATCTGAGGAAACAGAAGTTAAAGATGAGGAATTACATGCTGACACATTTCTTCATTCCAAATAACTTCACCGAATTCATGTGGAAGAACTCACTATCAACACTTTAACACAAAGACTTTTCTATTGTTTAATTTTAGGTAACAAAAGTATGTTGGCTGTCACAGGCTAACACAACATGTTTTTTTTTAATATCATTTGTAACTGGGTAAATGGACTGTTTTTATATTGCGCTTTTATAGCCAAAGTGCTTTACGTTGTGCCTCTCATTCAAGATCCTGATGAGCGCTCACACTTTTGGGAGCTGAGCTAAAGACAACACAGGCAGCGACAGGCAAAAACAACCAGGCTTAAATATTAAGATTTTTGAGCAGTTATGTGTAGACAGTGACATTTCATATGAGGTTTATTTACAAAAAACTCAAGCGGAGTACTAGGGTTTTGATTTTGTTGTTGTTTCTGTATTGTATCATGAGCCAAACACCCTTTGGCCTTTCGAAGGACTGCTGTCAGAATTCATTTCTCTATGAGACTTGTACCGCTTCACATGAATTCAAACAGGCAAAACCAAACAAATGAAATATCTTTGACACAAATCGACTCGGGCTCCGACTGATTTGGAGTCTTCGAATCTGCAGTGAAATCGTCTCGTGTGGCCTAAACTTGTGAATGTGACAACTGTGATAATAAAGCCTTTGTCACATTCAGTTTTACACTGTAAAACTGTAAACTCATGAGGGGGTGAAAATGTTTTTCCAGCCATAAAGCGACATCTAATTATTCAATTTAAACAGCGAAGTGTAACTGGAAAGCAGATGACGCTTAATGGACACGGCATCTTTTGTTATTTACTCTTTCTGGCTGTTAATGTCGCCGTCCCCCACCTCCCCTGTCTCATTATGGGTCAACACAGGAATATGCACAAAAACACACATTACTGCATCACCTTCACACACACACACACACACACACACACACACACACACACACAGTGACAGTTGCTTGTCAGACTGGTGCCATGCTCCACCTCTCCTCACAGCTTTCATGCTAGCTCCTGGTTGCCTTGGCAACTGGCAATGTGTGTGTGTGTGTGTGTGTGTGTGTGTGTGTGTTGGCACTGTGTCGAGTACAACATGAAGAGAGAAAGGGAGAGCATGGAGGGCAGCAAATGCAGATACACACACAAAATGTGTTCAGGAAAACACACACACACACACACACACACACACACACACACACACACACACAAATTAATTTATGGAGATGTGAGAAGTGCAGGATTAGCATTATGCCTGGTGTTACTACACATCCACTTTAGTGGCCTTGACGGCGAAACAGACCGCAAAACCACATCCTCAAACCGAGACATGTTGGAGCTCTCTCTCTCTCTCTCTCTAAATAAAAGCCTTGTTTTGTAAAATGCATTAAAGAAAAAAAAATAAAAACAATAAAAAGCTACGAGAAATTGTTGAATGACAGGAAATCAGTGGTAATTTAAAGGCGGTAATAGAGTGTAATTGACTGTCGCTGTCTGTTAAGTGCCTCCTGTAATTTATGGAGACTGATTCTGTTGAGTAACGTGTGCATATTGTTATGTAAAAATGAGATGCATGAAATACCTTCTACCTATATTGCTAGTGAGTGTGTGAGTGTGTGTGTGTGTGTGTGTGTGTAGCCTATTGTAACTTCAACCACAAAAGGTGATAAATGGCTTGTGTATTAATAATTTTATGTCAGATACTGTAATATTTAGGAAAAAATACATATGCAAATATATTTACATTCATGGTTCCATCTTTTCGGTATGTTTCTAAATTAAGGTGGCTAAACGCTGTGACATCACATCAGCATGGCCCAAAGTAAGTGGATGCTCAGATATCTCACACACACACACACACACACACACACAGTGATAGTTGAACACGTCAGTCTAGAGCTGTGTTCATTAACCTGCTGCTCTAACAGCCTCCACTCTCCTGGTTTCACTGTTTCCACCAGATGTTGAACCTGCTGCAGGGATTCAGACACAAAGAGTATCAGTGAGGTCCAGCACTGATGTTGGCTGATAAAAGGCCCGCATGGCTCCAGGTCATCCAAAAGGTTCTGGATGGTTTGTCAGTCAACTTCTTCCAGTCCAAACTGGGAAAACCGCTTATTTAAGGAGCTGCTTTGTGCACAGCAGCATTGTCATGTTGAATCAGGAACGGGACAAACACAGTATTGTGTAAGATTTCAGGTTACACTGCTGCATTAAGATTTCCCTTCATTTAAAATAACGGGCCAAAATTAGGAAAAACAGCCCCAGAGCAAAAATACACAAACTGTGAAGATATGAGATGTTTGGTTTATTTCTTGTACTTCAAACATTCAAGTGAATGGGAAAGTGTGTTTGACTGGTACAGTATATGTTTTTATTTCTTACTATTTTTATATATATATATATATATATATATATATATATATATATATATATATATATATATATTTTTTTTTTACAAAAAACATGTTTGTTTTCCACAAATATTTCTTCAGGCTTCTAAAAATGATTCAGATGAAACAATCTAAAGAAGAAAAATTACTTTTTGGTTAAACTGCTCATGAGTTGATCAGATATTAGCAACGACTCCAAATCTGTGGCGGTATCTCTAGTATTTAGAAAGATCACATATGTTTTATTGCTGTTACCATTAGCAGCCATTTTCTACCAACAATTCAAATGTCAAACAGGGAGAAATCTGCTGTTTCTACACCAACAACACAAGTTAATCAACCACAATGCAGTGCAGCATACATGTTTCCTCTTTGATGGCTTTGTTTGGTGGCACACTGCACCACCACTGACTTTTTTTTCCTCTCCATTAGAAACACACACCATGCTATCACGATCACTGTCACTCCGTCCACAGACATCTGCAGCTCTGCAGCTCTGCAGCCCTGCAGCCTCGGTGCTGCTGTTTTTCTGTCTGACCAGCTAATTGCAGTTAATTGCGTTCACCTGCTGGCCCTGGTGTGAATCAGTCTCTAATTAGAGGGTTAGAATGAAAAGCAGCAGGGCTCTGCAGCCCGCACGGCCAGGACGGAGGACCACTGACCTACACGTTTAGGGCGTTTTCACACCCATTGGACAGTTTTATCCAAACCTGAGCTTTGTTGCATGGATTCTGTCTGTTTTTGTGTGAGAGCTGTTGTTGAGTTTGTCGTCAATATAGAGCTATTTCTATTAAATATGGGTTTAATTTCCTAATAACAGACTACATTTCCAGGCATTTCTGTAGTATTAAATGCAAAGCTTTCAGAAAAATACCAGTTTTAAAGGC